>ML399549.1:48267-93216 GCA_005239525.1 Nicotiana knightiana | reverse complement strand
CCCCCCCCCCCCCCCCCCCGGCCCGCACCTCAGAACCCGACAAGTTTTATAAATTTCGAACACCCATTCTAAAACGAGTTCAACCATACAAAATTTACCAAATTCTGATACCATTTCGCCCCTCAAATCATGAAATTTTGTTTTAGAAATTTTTCTTCAAAACCCAACATTTTCCTAATTCAAAACACAATTTCAATGACGAAAACAAGGATAAAATCATGGAATATATTTAATTCTAGGTGAAGAATACTTACCCATTAGAATTGCTTGAAAAACCCACCAAGAATCGCTCAAAACCGAGCTCTACAAGTCAAGAAGTGATAAAAAATGGTATAGCCCTCGATTTGGAAATATATTCTGCCTGCCCAAGTATTTGTTCATCGCGATCGCGGAAGAATTGATGCGATCGCGTAGAAGGAAAATGGTTACTGCCCAAATTGTGCTACGGGATCGCGTACTAAACATTGCGACCGCTAAAAGGGAAAAATGTTGAGGCCAGGAACTGTACTACGCCATCGCGAGAGACAATATGCGATCGCAGAAGAGGAAGGGGAAATCACAAGCTGTTGTCGCTAAGCTACGAACGCGGGCACTGAGATGTGAATGCGGAGGAAGCAGAATAATACATGCGCGATTGCAGGCCAATCAATGCGAACGCGAAGAAGAAAAATATGACAGGTCGACATTACACTACGCGATCGCAACTGGAACTACGCGATCGCGGAAGGGAACACTAGACACCAGAACAACAGTTCAAAAATAGGGGAAAATGACTCGTAGCTCACTCGGAACACACCTGAGGTCCCCGGGACCCCGTCTAAACACACGGACAAGTCATATAACCTAACACGAACTCGTTCGAGGTCTCAAATCACATTAAACAACGTTGAAACGATGAATCACACCATAGATCGAACCTATGAACTTCCAAATCTTCAAACTTCTAAACTCATGCTGAAACCTATCAATTAAACCTGGAATGACGCCAAATTTTGCAGACGAGTCCCAAATGACATCCCGGAGTTATTCCAACTCTTAGAATTGCATTCCGACCATGATATCTCAAAAAGTCAATTGTGGTCAAAGTTCTCTATTTTTCCAAACTTCAAATTTTCTAACTTTCGCCGTATTTCCTCAAATCTCTCTACATACCTCCAAATCCAATTCTGGACGCGCGCCTAAGTCCAAAATCACCATACGGAGCTGTTGACATTACCCAAACTCATTTCGGGGCCATTTATACAAAAGTCACACTTCCGGTCAAATTCCACCGCTTAAGCTTCCAAACTAAAATCCTTATTCTAATTCGACTCCGGATCATCCGGCAACTGAATCCAACCATGCACGCAGGTCGATATACACAATGTGAAGATGTTCAAGACCTTACGCCACCGAACAGAGCTTAAATTCTCAAAATGACCGGTCGGGTCGTTACATTCTCCCCCTCTTAAAACCAACGTTCGTCCTCAAACGTGCCAAGAATCGCCTCAAAGGCTTCAAGTTACTGAATGCGCACTTCCAACATACACCCGCAGGTGATCCCACGTCACCCCAACCTACATAAGCCTGACGACACCATCTTAACTGCAGTTTAGCCTTTCTACCAACACCCATAAGCCTTAAAGCCAAAACTCCCACCTTCTATTCATTTCCAAATAGACCTGATTCTAAATTCACATCTGGCATCAATCACAACTAGCTACAACAACTCACGTCTACACCCACCAAGTTACAACCACACAACCGAATGCACCACAAATAGGCCCAAATAAAATACTTCCGATCACAAATAGCTGCCCATAATCAAAGACCAGCACTGGCAATTAGCCTTACACCCGATAGAACTATGTTTCAACCCTCCATAACACTGATAATGATGCAAGAAACATGAAGACCTCATAATTATACACTCGAATCATCAAGACACGACTAACACCACCGAGCACACACCCCGCAAGATAAAACTGAAGAAGCACATAACGAAATGAATGAATATGAAAAGAGAACACATAAGGAAACTATCAAACAAGTCCTACATGCACTACTCTCTATCAGTAAAGACCCGCAACCAATATAACAAGGAAATAATGAAAGCATATAAAAAAATCATAAGGATCCCATCCTGATAAAATTTCCACCGCGGTACTCAGCCCGGTCCAAACATATCGAATCACACAACATCACGAGGGTCTCGCCCTCAACTCTAAATCACATGCCGAATATATGTCGTACCAATTGAAATCTCCCGCTAACACAGCTCTGCCAATAAAATCATAACGCTCACTTAACTCACATCTCGATAGGGTATCAAATCACAGCTCGTAACCAAAATACTTAGGAAAAAAATCACATTAAGCCTACCATGACGACAACAAGGACTCACTTCTAGTCTCACCACTCTCAATGATGGATGAAAACAGGATAGACACTAGATACCACTTATAGAATCTCCAAATAGGAGCAAACACGAAATAAATTGCAAGCATGAAACTCACTCATAAATGAAACAACAAATAAGGAAACTTGTCCCGACCAACAGTGCTATAATGAAATACAAATGGTGCCCCTCTGTAAAAAATCAAAACATACATGTATGATAACATCTGGCACAACGGCCTCCAGCCTACTATACGAAACACATCAATGGGTTGGGCCTCCCCCTCTTGGGCGCCCTCTACTAACCTGAATACCCTGTTGTGACACACCTGCCTAAATCCTAGGACAATCTCTCACCCTATGACTGGTATCTCCACACTCGAAACAACCTCTCTGCTAACGTGGTTGTGGAAACTGTGCAATACGAGCTCTTTAAGACCCATGAGTACCTGAAACTCCATGCGGTGCCGGTAGTTCAAACTGAACTGCTCACCTACAAAACTTCTATCGTGTCGTACCCTGCCTCCATAGTAAGGGCCAGTAGATCTCTCTGACCTACGAGGCCTCCTCACCTCTCTTCCCTCTCTCTCCTGACCTCGTGTGTCCTCCCTCTCACAACCCCTCTTGACATCTCTCTCGTAGTCCCGTATGTCGTCTCCCTCATGATCCAACATGCCCTCAACTCTGCGAGCAATCCCCACCACCTGCTGAAATGGAACATCTGACTCTAACTCCCAAGCCATGCTGAACCGAATATCACGCCTGAGGCCCTCAATGAGTCAACGAACTCGCACGATAGGAATGAAGGAATGGAATTGTCCTAATAGTTTGGTAGCCTCTTGAAGACAAGTACAGACGTCTCCGTACCGATCCGTAAGACTCTACTAAACTCGCTTATGACTCGTTGCACCTATAAACCTAGGGCTTTGATACCAACTTCTCATGACCCAATTTTCCCTCCATTAGGTATCATGCGACACCTAGTCTTAAGGACTAGGTAAGCCTATCATTATTAAACATCAATCGTAATACAAGAATCATTTAAGTGCTTTTTGAAATAAGTCTCTACACATTACACATCTTCCCAAAACTCGGTAAGTACAAGCCATAAGCTTTACAGAATTTATACTAAAGTTCCTAAATACCACTATTTTGGAATAAGTACAACAGTGTATAAGAAAAATAAGTCGGTGACTCTGAAACCCGCGAACGCTGGAGCGGGTTTACCTTGAGTCTCCACAACAGCAACCGCGCATCTAACTATCGATCGGCCGGCTATGCAAAACTTTGAATTTACACAAAAATGTACAGAAGTGTAGTAAGCGTACCACAATGGTGCCCAGTAAGTATCAAGACTAACCTCGGTGAAGTAGTGACGAGGACTAGTCAAGACACCTACTGGTCTAATAAACTGAAAAACTATAGATATAGAAATGATGGAAAAACGATATACACATGAAGTCTATGCCCTGTTGTTAACAATACAGTAAATTTGATAGGGGAGGGAAAACAACAAGTATCAGCGAAGAAAACATGAAATAACACAAAAGGGGTGAGTAGAACACAAACTAAATCTGGAATGTAACTACACAACAAGGACAAAATAATGACTCGACAACTTCCAGCACTTCTGCATCAAGTTCGTATTCATCTCCATGAGGATTCGAACCTCAGATAAATCACCATTCACGGGTCCCAATATCTGAACCCTAACACTTGGAATCTTGTGCCCTTATTCAAGTAATAACTACGCGGACGACTTCCATGCCAATTGGGGTCATTTCCACACATCTGGTAAGTACAACAAAAGTATATGTACTCGACAACAACAAGGAACACTTAATCCGATAATAGTGCTTACTTGCGTGTATGCTTGTGCAGGTATCCTATCATGATTCAACAACCAATAAGCATAAGGAAAGAAAAAGGGCGATAAATACATTATTTTCTCACAATTTCCACACGAATAAACTCACACAGTAAGTGTTCCAGTACACAATATCAACAATATGGAATGCCCTCAGGCCAACACAAGTATCACAGACAATCCCTGGCATAGCCCACCTTGCCTCGCCACGTGTGCAATAGAAAAGCATATGCCCACCTTGTTTCGCCACACGTGTATAAACATGTTCCCACCTTGTCCAACCACATGCGCAACCCTCAATTTCATATCCCGCCTTACCACGCCACATATGAAATATCAATAGTAAACACGGCACAACAGAAACCTCGTGCATCACCATAACAAGTACAACAACAACAATGGAAACAATTCAAGATATAATAAATAAATCAACTCAAGAACCTTCAATCACAAGATAGGCAAAACCTAGTTCACGAGAAATTAACATAATAAGGAAAGCTGGGCATATTACGAATCGGTCAACAAGGAAGGAAAATAGCATGTAACGGTGGTACCTAAACGCACGGGTTAACAATAAGAAATCAACAAGAATCTGATAACTCTATGTACTGGAAAGTCAACTAAGGCATAGTTTATCCAAACTTCCTTTAAGGTCGGCAGTTTCAAGGGTATTCAACAATTTCATTTAAGGATAAGCAACATAAAAATAATCATAACCTCAGTTAAGACCAAAGAATTATAGAATAAGATGAAGATAATTACAATTAGGGATAAGCAGTTAAGAAGACATAACATGGCAGTAAAAGAAAATAAAATCTTCAGATAAGTCGATTAGGGGTCAAATAGGTAATAGGAGTAAATCCAAAAGTAAGAAAATCCTACATTAAGCAAGTAAAGATGGAACTAGTAATTAGAAACTCAATCATGTCAAGAACAATTCATACTAGGATCCCTAAAGGGTCAACTTTCCACAATTAAGTCCGAGCACGCACTCGTCACCTCGCGTGCACGGACTACAATCAACATAGATGACTCAAATCCTAAGGGGTAATTGCCCTACACAAGGTTAGGCAAGATACTTACTTCAAAGATGACAACCCGACACTCTAAAATAGACTTCTCGGGTGAAAAGGCCTCTGGGCGTCTCAAATCCAACTAGAACAACTTCAAAACACATATGAAACTTATAAGGAACTATTCCGGATAATAAAGTTTCGATCTTTACAAAAATCTAAATATCGACGCAAAAGTCGACCCCTCGGGCCCGCACCTCGGAACCCGACAAATTTTATAAAATCCGAACACCCATTCCAAAATGAGTTCAACCATACAAAAATTACCAAATTCCGATACCATTTCACCCCTCAAATCATGAAATTTCGTTTTAGAAATTTTTTCTTCAAAACCCAACATTTTCCTTATTCAAAACACAATTTCAATGAAAAAAACAAGGATGAAATCATGGAATATATTTATTTCTAGGTGAAGAACACTTACCCAATAGAATTGTTTGAAAAACTCACCAAGAATCGCTCAAAACCGAGCTCTATAAGTCAAGAAGTGATAAAAAATGGTATAGCCCTCGATTTGAAAATATATTATGCCTGCTCAAGTATTTGTTCATCGCGATCGCGGAAGAATTGATGCGATCGCGTAGAAGGAAAATAGTTACTGCACAAATTACCATACGGAGCTGTTGATATTACCCAAACTCATTCTGGGGCCATTTACACAAAAGTCACAATTCCAGTCAAATTCCATCGCTTAAGGTTCCAAACTAAAATCCTTCTTCCAATTCGACTCCGGAACATCCGGAAACTGAATCCAACCATGCACGCATGTCGATATATATAATGTGAAGTTTTTCAAGACCTTACACTACCGAACAAAGCTTAAATTCTCAAAATGATCGGTCGGGTCGTTACAAAAACTATCTTTTCTCCAATGCTCATTTTTCTCTTCTTTCAAAACCACCAAGAAAAATCTACTCATAAATAATAAATTATATTCCAATTGTATTATGAGTGCATATATAGTCTTTACAAATGCAGTATATTCTCAATGAATAAATACATTCAATACACATTAACTATATAATAAATATACATCTTATACTCAAATGGTGTTGGAGGAGGCGAAGTGTATTGATGGTAAGCTATAATCTCATGTTTTAGTCGATTATTATATTCTAATTTACTTCACTTTGGTTAAGTTTGAGCTTTCGCTAGTGTTTTTCACTAATTATGTGTTTTATGCCTTGTAGGAGTGATTTCAAGCCATGTAGATGTTATAGAATGAATTCAAGTGATTTGGAGCTTTGAAGTCTGAGTAAAATCCCAAGGAATCAAACCGGGATCGTGTTCGGGGATCAACGGATGATAGTTAAGAATGAACGAAGAATCGAGTAGGCATACTACATAGTATCCAGTAAAATGTACATAACTTTTCGCTGGGAACTCCGTTTGTGCTTCACAATAAATTTTTGGAAAGCTAATTCAAAGGACAACAACTTTTATGTTTCATGTTTTTCTAAGTTCCCAACAAAATATGGCGAAAAGTGCACGGCCGCATACTGGACGCGGATATGGGGCAGGACAGTGTGAAAAGTACACGGCCAAGTGCACGGGCACACTTCCAGGTGCGTGGCCTGCGCACGTCCTATACGGGAAAAGTGTCCTTTTTTATGTAGGATAAGGTTGTGTTTGGGCCCGACCCTACTTGGTATATATACATGAAAAAAATGGTATTTTGGGATTTTTGACAGAATTTAGACCTAAGGAGGCTAAGGAGAAGAGGGAGAAGCAAGAGCACAAGGATTTCACCATTCATCCTCACTCAAGACAAGGGTTTGGATGTTTTATGTTTTTCTTTTACTTAAACTTAATTGTGATTAATTTCTCATTGTCCATGGAGTAATTCTTCCTTAGGGATTGACGGATTTGGTATTTTGAGAATTGTTTGTGGATATTAACTCTAGTGTTGGTGTATTGAATCGTTTTGGGTGTTTTAATTATTGCACATATATTCACTTCTTTATGTAATAGGAAGAGGCATAACTTGTGATGTTTTGCATTATCATGTTGGTTGAATTCATCGATTCTTATTAGTAATCAGAAGAGGCTAGTTGAATTAAAGCTTAGACGTAGTTAGGAGGATAATCGAAAGAGGTTCTTCTAAGGACCAATTCATTACAAATCCGTGCATATCTTCATCGAGCTTAACTTAGTTCATATTATGAGGTTGAGACTTAATTGAGAGAGGAGTTTCTATTAAATGTTTGAACTAATAATAGAGTGAATTCGAGAGACTCACTTGAACCACATAGTGAAGTAACTAGAGTTAATTCCCAAATAAGTACCTTACACCTATCCAATCAACCCCTATTTTCTCCGATTGATATATTTTTTGCTTACTCTTTTTGCGATTGTCATTAGCCAATAGTTTAGACTCTTAGTTAATGTTAGTTTTAAGTCACATAAATCTCAAATGTTGATCATGTTGGATAGAAATCTTGCTACAAACTACGATAATAACTATTTAACTCCATTGCTTGTTGATACGATATTATAATTACTATATTCGACTAGCGAGCATATTTAATGATGTGTTTTGCGATCGTCAAATAATGGCGTCGTTGCCGGGGATTGGCAATCAATAGTGTTTGAAATAGTTTTGTAATGCTAATTCAGGAATTACGTTTTAGTTTTTTTTCTTTTCTTTTTCCTTTTCTATTTTATTTTCTTTATTAATTAACTTTTTTTCAAGATTTGTTTTGTACTTCCTAATAAGTTGGAATAGATATTGTAAATATGAACTCTAAATACTGTGAAGATGGAGTGCAACCAGTCTAAGAAAATAGTCGAAGAGTTAGCATCTGAATATTATCAGCGGTCTGCTATGTGTTTTAAATGTGATGGAAATCATCTATGGGTTGACTATCAAGCAGATATGTATTCCTCCTATGGTTTGTATTTTGAACAGTCTCACTCTGTTTCTAGTCCGTACAGGTATGGGGATTCATATAGGCACGATCTTGACTCTGGTTGGGATGAATACCCTTAGAATGGAAGCGAAGTGAGACAACCACCTCAAGGGGAGAATGGTAGTTTGGAAGAGCTTGTGTATAAGTTCATAAATAAGCCGGTAAAAATATTTACACAAGATGATGAAGCCATGAACAACCTAAAAATGCAAGAAAGTTAAATAATAAGTAAACTTCAGAAAGCTCATTACGTTGTGATGATGAATATATGGAGGAGATACCCTGTGAGAATGAGTCTACCCAAGAGGATGAGCATCCACGGAGAGATCTTTTCACAGTTCAAGATGACTCTAATTCAACTGAGATGATTGAAAATAACGTTGCGGTTGAGTGTGAAGCAACGAAAGAAGAGCTCAAACCCCCATCCACCTTTCCACATTTGCAACATTGGGTAGAAGAGAATGAGAAACAAATAGTCTTGGACATACCATAGGATTATTCACTTGACCTTTCGTCTTTGTTTTCTTATTCTGACCTTGATCATGGGGATTTTACTTTTGGGAATTTACAGGAATATGTATGATTGACCCTGTGAAAGAATGCAGAAACAAGTTAAGGATCATCATGAAGAAGCAATTCACCTCTCAAGATGAGGACAAGAAAGAAATAAAAGTGTGAGTCTTACAGGTATCCTTAGAAGGATTGGGCATAATGAGCTCCAAAAAGAATTTCAAGGAGCGAAAACAAGGAACGAATTCAGAATTAGGAATGGAGTTCATAAGTTCTCCGAAAAGAAGAAAATTCAGAAAAGTTTTCTTTACCTTATGCTTTTTAATTATGTGTAATGGGTACATGCCACATCTTAAAGTGTGGGTTGGGGGATATGTTGTATGTATGCATGCATGTATATTAGTTTTAGTTTTCTTTTGTTAGTTTGAGTAGTGGAGATAGAGAAACAAATTAAAAAAAAACATAAAATTTTAAAATTTTCGACTTTCCCAACGATGGATATTATTCGACGGGTTTCTTGAGGGAGTAAAATCAAAAGAAAAAGACAAAAAGATTTTCTTTTTTAGGTAGTGTATGAATTCCCCCTTGATTTTTCTTTGTGTCGCTGTTCTTTTCCAAGAATTTTGTTAAACCAGGTGTAGTTAGATTTTTGTTTTTAGGAGTAGGAAAACCTTGTGTTATGATTTGAAATGGAAGCAATATCTCTTGAATTTGTTATGTTTTGAGAATAGCAAATGCGTTGGTTGTGACGCTTAGGCTCAGTTTTTGACTCTTGTATCAGTACCTTAAACTGTATGATCTTAACTATGCTTAACTGCTTTGACTAGAGTGTCTTAATAGTCTGATCTTGAGTGAGTTATGTGCCATATGGGTGTGAGGTTTTGTGTTATTCTGTGCATTGCATTTTATATCTAGAACTTTCCCCGTGTGTTTGCAAAGAAAAATAGTAGTTTTGTTCAGCCTTGAAAGTGATATAGGCATTTCTTTGTTGAGCTAGATATATAGTTTACACACCAAATTGTTATGTAATCGTAGTTAACCTCATTGAGCCTGTAATCATGTTTCTTTGGTAACCACATTACAAGTCTTACCTAATTGTTTGAATTGACGATCTATTTGAACCATTTACCTCTCGTAACTTGAAGCGGTATGAACTTTATAAAGTTGAAGTGTGGGGTGTTGATTTGGCTTTTGAGTGGAACTAATGAAACAAGGAGAAATGTACATTTTGTTTTGAAAAAGTAAGAGCCACTTGATGTCAAGGTGGAATATGGTTTGACATAATTGTGGGGTTTTAAATTTTAAAGTGTATGTATTAAAGTGCTTAGGGAGGTGTAGTCACTCTTATATCTAAATGTATCATACATGCCCTGCAGCCTACATTACAACCAGTTAAAGGTCCTACTTGATCCTTGTTTGAATGAGCTCAATTAGTAGAGTAGTACACTACGGGAAAGCCTATGATGCATCTTTTGTGGCACATAAATGTCGTTTCTGAGAGTGAGTGAATTCTTTCTATCTTGAGTTCCTAATTGTTCTTGAATTTTATTGTTTGTGAAACTACTCTCTTTTATTATGTGAGAGCACTTGATTCACGAAGAAAAGGTAATTCTTGATCTATATGTTAGAGTAAGTGAGTAAGTTGAGAACAATGTGTGGTGCTTGTGGGTCAATTCTTGAGGTGAAGATGTTACACTATTGTGCTCAGTCTATTTTAAATATTCTTAGTGTGATGAGTTAAGAGAGTTTCTTAGTAAGGTTGTGTCTATGTAAAGTGTGGTTTGATTTCTTGAGAACGAGCAATGGTTTAAGTGTGGGATGTTGATGGTAGGTTATAATCTCATGTTTTAGTCGATTATTACATTCCAATTTACTGCACTTTAGTTGAGTTTGAGCTTTAACCGCTAGTATTTTGCACTAATTGTGTATTTCATGCCTTGTAGGAGTGATTTTGAGCTATGTAGATGTTATGGAATAAATTAAAGTGATTTGGAGCTTTGAAGTCTGAGTAAAAGCCCAAGGAATTAAGCTGGGATCGTGTTCGGGGATCAACGGATGATAGTTAAAACGAACGAAGAATCGAGTAGGCATATTATGTAGTGTCCAGTAAAATGCACATAACTTTTCGCCCAGGACTCCGTTTGGGCTCCACAATACATTGATGGAAATATAATCCAAATATCTACAACTTTTAGTTTATGTTTTTTTCCAATTCACAACAGAACAGGGTGAAAAGTGTGAGTCCGTGCACTAACCGCGCATATGGGCCATAACAGTGTGAAAAGTGCGCGGGCACACTTCCAGGTGCGCGGTCGCACACGTCCTGTCCGGAAAAAGTATCTTTTTTCGCGTAGGAAAAGGTGTATGTGTATGGTCCCGACCGTACTTAGTATATATACATGAAAAAATAATACTTTTGAGATTTTTGACATAATTTAGACCTAAGGAAGCTAAGGAGAAGAGAGAGAAGCAAGAGCACAAAGATTTCACCATTCATCCTCACTCAGATGTTTTGTTTTCCTTTGACTTAAACTTAATTGAGATGAATTTTTCCATATCCATGGAATAAACTTCTTTAGATATTGATGGATTTGGTATTTTGAGAATTATTTGTGGATATTAACTCTAGTGTTTGTGTATTGAATCGTTTTGTGTGTTTTAATTGTTGCGCACATATATTCACTTGTTTATATAATCGGAAGAGGCATAACTTATGATGTTTTGCATTATTTTTTTGGTCGAATTCATTGATTCTTATTATTAATCGGAAGAGGTGAGTTGAATTAATGCTTAGACCTAGTTAGGCGGATAATCGAAAGAGGTTCTTCTAAGGACCAATTCACTACGAATTCGTGCATATCTTCACCGAGCTTAACTTAGTTCATATTGTGATGTTGAGACTTAATCGAGAGACGAGTTTCTACTAAACGTTCGAATTAATAATAGAGTGAATTCGAGAGGTTCACTTGAACCATAGAGTGAAGTAACTAGAGTTAATTCTCAAACAAGTATCTTACACCTATCCAATCAATCCTATTTTCTCCCATTGATATCTTCTTTGCTTACTCTTGTTGCAATTGTCATTAGCCAATAGTTTAGACTCTTAGTTAATTTTAGTTCTAAATCATATAAATCTCAATTGTTGATCATCTTGGATAGCAATCTAGCTACAAACTACGATAATAATTATTTAACTACAATCCTTGTGAATACGATATTATAATTATTATATTCGACTAGCGAACATATTTAAGTGTGTTTTACGCTCGTCATATATAAAGTGAAATCGATGTATAATAAGGGTCTATGTGTTTATAATAGAGGTTATATCATAAAGATGAATTTTATCGATTAGTAGATTTTATTTTATTTTGGCTACATTTCGTTAAGTATAAACCTAGGCAGTCGACTGTAACATTAACAATACGACTATTCAGTTTTTTTTTATTTAATTTTTTAATTTTTTGTTTTGCTAGTCCTTTTTCAGTTATTTTTCTTAATACATGATGTAAAAATTCAGTCCATTCGATCTATAAATACTCTATGATCAATAGTAATATATTTACTTATAATAAATTCTCTATAATTATGAGAATTATTTCCTTGCAGTAATCTAACAACAAACTTACAATTGTTTACTTTTTACTAAAAAAAGTTAATAACTAAAAAGAAATAAACAAATAACTCCTGATTTTTTTAATAACAAATGCTAATACAATATAGAGCTTAATGGTATATATTTAAGAATGCTCAATAAAATAATATTTACACATATAAATAAATACAGTAGCTTAATAAATTTTTGCGCGTGAAAATAAAAGAACAAACAGATTGAAGAATATAAGCAACAATTAATTGCAAAAATGGCCATATACTATTGGATCGGGCATTTAAATAGACAAAAAATAGATCATCCATTAGTGGTCATGTTAAATAGCATTCCAAGCAAGGATTGTGTTTAAGTATAAACTATTTTTTTTTTAAATTATTAGATTTTTAATTATCTATAAAATAAAATTATTTATATGTTGTTTTGGTNCTTATATATATATATATATATATATATATATATATATATATATATATATATATATATATATATATATATATATATATAAAAGCACCAAAGTTACACGCTAAATATTGAACGACTAAAATATCCCTAAAATATTTGTTTACCCCGAAAATGGTATTAAAAATTATACTTGATCTTTGAAGTTTCTAAAAATATGTGATTTATTTCAATACTAGTTGTTAGGAAACATATGCTAAGTATAGATAAAGGGAATGAGATACGCAAACCAAATGTGCCACAAGGTTGGGTCTCGAGCTGGCCGAAATTGGACCTCGAGGTCTGAATATAACACTTAATGGTGAATAACCAATGAAGGAACAGTGATATTAGGGGTCTCGGAGATAGCCTTTTGCGGCTAATAATGAGCAATAAATGAAGAACAATTAATGAAGACAATAAACAAAGAGCAATAAATCTGCAGAGTGATTGTTGAGTATGTTTAAGCAAGAAAAACAGAGAAAATTCTATTGTATTGAATATTCATCTCTCTTACAAAATGATAGGGGTCCCCTTTATATAGGAGGGGGAATCCCAACATAGTACATGTCTAATTATGACAAGGAAATGCTATTGGTACAGCTGTATAATGGCTCAGTACGGACTTGTACTATTCTTACAGACCTTGTCAGCTCTAACCACGTGCCCTTGAGAATTTCCCGCCTTTCCATGACGGTCTTCGATTTTTATCCTGCCTCGAGGTATGCTGGGATGAGCCTTCGATATACTTTCTCGAGAGATACACCTCAGGGTCGACCCTCAGATTGTGCTCCAATCCCATCGAGACCAGCCTTGGGCCGCCGTAGAAGCCTTAAAATCGGCCTTCCCCGATTTTGACCGTATACAGATAGTCCCCGCGTTTCTTGGAATGAAATAACAAGGAACGATTTGAATTATTCAATTCTTTAATGCCTCCATTATTACGTCAGTTATGTCATGTAAGCGATTGATTTGACAAAAAGGATGTTCAAAAGTCACGCTCGCACGACTCTTAAAAAGCCTCGAATTGATTACGGATGTTGGCTGTATTTTGGCTTTCCGCAATGCGCACATTTGGCCCCTATAAATACTCCGTACTTCTCCCCTTAGTTTTCACCATATCTTCAGACCTTCAAAAATCTCTTCTTACTTCTTTCTTGTGTTCATCTCCCAATCATTTTTTCTCTTTTCTTCTGAAATCTTTCAGCAAAAATGGCGAAGACCTCAAAAACCGTTTCCCAAGATGATAAAGCTTCTTCATCTTTATGCTCGTTTGAAACCAAGGCAATAGTACCTCCTCCCATTAAGGAGTTCATCCCTGGACCCTGTGAAACGTCCTTGGATTTCAAGGTTGATAAGTCGTCTTCAAAACCAGGGCGGTGTGAACCTATGTCCCGATACATTAGCCTGATAACTAACACCAGGAAGGTGAAGGCTGATTGCCGCTGGGGGGAGGCGGTACAAGTGAAGATTCCTTCTCGTGAGGAAGATATAACAACACATAAATCCGGTTTTCTTTAGTGTATATACATATCCTTTTACTCTAGGTCCGATGGAACCATCTTTTCCATTGATAAACCCGGTGATCCTTGATTTCTGCAGACAATATCGGGTGATACTCGACCAGATGTATTCGTCATTCTGCCACATTATTTACATGATTAGGTACTTTACGAACATGATCGAGGGGATGCCTTTTACCCTCGACCATTTGATTAGAATGTACAACCCTCGACTGTATCGAGGTGGCTTGATTAAGCTTCACCGTCGGGCCTCGAAGGTCCTCTTTGCATGTATCGATGAAGACAAAGATAGAGGGTGGATGAGCCGCTTTGTCCAAGTTAGGACCTCGGATCTAATCCCTGCTGAAAGGATGCCATTCCCTAAGGAATGGAATATGAATCGTAAGTGAATATGTTAATTAAGTATTTTCTCTTTCCTATGGACCATCTTCCCCTCGAACTCACTTCCTTTGATGATGCAGCTGTCGTGTAGTACCCCAACGCGGTTAAGGATCTTTCGGGCTGTGTTTTCTAGCTCGATTCAACCTTCCCGTATGCTAAGCGCGTGTGGCGTGATCTAGCCAAGGCCCAATAGGAAGCTAAAAACCATGGTCAGGTTTAGCTCTTGCCGTACTTGGGCTCCTTAAAAGTTATATCCCTCGAATGTACTCTTATTTCTTGTGTTTATGCTTTGTGCTTGTGCAGGCCTAGGAGAGGCCTCTTTGATGAGAGAACCATCGCTCGGGGAAGAAAATACCCTAAAATCCAACAAGGAGAAGAAGATAAAGAGGAAATTGCTAGCCGAGCCCTCGAAGCCGAAGAAGGCTAAAGTGCAAAACCATAAGGTCGATTCAGCGGCCTTGACTCCGGAGGTGGCAGAGGGCCTTCGAGCTGAAGGCGAAGAGAAAGATGACTCCCCGCTAGTACTTGGGGGAAGAGGAAGTGTGACTGCTTCGGAGCTTGCTGAGTTGACGGTTGTTGAACCGAAGGCTTCTGAACCAGAAATTGTTGATGTTGCCCTACCTCGGGCTGAAGAGATTCTCGAGGGTGAGTCAGACGGAGCCTCTGAGCCGGTCGATGGCCAAAAAATTTCTCGAGCCGAGGGGCACTCGGTAGATGAGCTCGGGGAGCCCAATTCCGAAGCTCCCCGAAGACAAAGGAAGGCCCCGACCGATCCATCCGGGGTTATTGATATAGGTAATTCTCCGTCGGGTCCGACATTCTCTCCTAGGGAGGTACGACATGCCCACAACATGAAGACTCCCATAGTGGGGGCATCCCTCAGGGAGAATGATGTGTTTGAAGGGTACTTTACTGGGGTAGAAGAAATCCCCGATCTTGATGCTTCGCTCATTTTCGAGGAAGTCGATAAGCTCTGTAAATAGGTAATCTTTCAACGATTGTGCTTTAAGCTTCGATCCTCATTTTTCTGATTTTCTTCTTTTATGCTTTCAGGACATAGTGCTTTATAATCAGGCATTTTCTAAGTCTCGAGCTGAGTTGAGCCATTATGAGGAAGAGTGTAGGAAGCTCTCATCGGAGGTGGACGAGCTTAGAGTTGTCTTAGCCAAAAAGGAGGAAGAACTGCATGAGCTTCAATCTCATTTGGAAATGGTATCTCGAGAACGGGCCAATCTTGTCGAGCAGGTAATATAGCCTTCACATGTTTCTATTTTTTGCTTGTCCGATTTCGGTATTCAATACCTTTGGATTGACTTTTGCAGCTTAAGGAGAAATATGCCCTGATGTGCAAGGGGCTTACAGCCAGGGATACTGAGATCCTTGGACTCAAGCAGCATGCGGATGAGGCAGCCTCTGAGAGAGATGTTCTTCAAGAGAAGTTGTCTTTAGCTGAGCATCATCTTAGGGAAGCAAGGGCAGAATGTTGTAAGTATACGGATATTCATGTTGAATCGGCCGTCGTGCTATCTGTAGCTAAGTCTGAAGCCGATGCACTCATATCCTCGTATCGAGAAGATGTTATTGCTGCAAATGATCGAGCCAAGAAGGTATTTGAAGAGGCCGACCTTGAGCTGACCCGAGCCCTCGAACATGCTTAATTAAATTCTCGGAGAGAGGCTCTCGAGGAGGCACAAGCATGGGGCTTCAATCTTTTGGTCTAAATCGAAAGGGTGAGGGCCCTAGAAGAGGAGTCGGCAGCTCTGCTTTCTCGCTATGATGGTTCAGCTAGTGGTTCGGCCAGCGGCTCGGGGGATGATGAAGATCAAGGTGAAGTCCCCGAGGGGGAGGAAGTCGTTGACGTTCTGGGGGTCGAGATCCAAGCCATTGAAGGCACAAATTCTGAGGCTCTGTCCAGCCAAGTGACCCCGACAGTAGATTAGGTTTTTATTTGTTTCTTTTTTGGTGTAAGGGCTCCAGGCGTGAGCCTTGTAAATATGCCTTTGTGAACCTTTATTATATATAAAAGGATCTTCACTTTTCGTTATTTCTTGTCTTCCCTTTGTCTTTTTTGGAATAAATTTTGACGCTTGTTGATAACCAATCCGATGTGTTGGACATATAATATAAACCCCTTAGGTTTTCGTGCTTGATGATTAATCGATAATACTTGACCATTTAGGGTTACGCCCTCGATTTAAGTTTGACTCGGGGCTATCGATCCTTAGGTTTCGAAGCATTGCCTCTTAGGCTATTTTTAATTCTACCATTAGGCTCTTTACACATCGGCCCGCAGGATCTTTGGGTTGGCCCTTACGTTCTTTAGGTTGGCCCTTAGGCTCTTACGCATTGGCCTTTAAGCTCTTTAGGCTGGCCCTTAGGCTCTTACGCATTGGCCCTTAGGCTCTTTAGGCTGGCCCTTAGGCTCTTATGCATTGTCCCTTAGGCTCTTTTTAGATTGGGTCGACGCGACCTCTAATATGGCTATAGTTTCCCTCATTTTGGCTAAAGACTTTTGAAGTTTTTGTGTTCGTCCTACTCATCGATGGCTCAAACAAGAACCTTGATTGTGAGTCAATATGTGACGACAGTTGAGTACCTCGGGAGGTTTTACTTGGAGGCTGATTTTTCAAAACCTTTTCATTGAATGTTGATTGTTTCGAAGCCTTTTCATTGTTCGGAGCTGATATTATCAAATCTCCTTTGCTTATGTCGAGGGTAGCCTAATTAACCGGTTCATTTTGAAGTATTTTCGAAGTAATTGAAGGCCTTTACTTTTGTGGCGGCAATCGGACGTCTTCGAGCCGCGTTAATTCGGCCATAGCCTTTTAATATGACCGTAGTCTTTAGTCCCCGGGTGAGATGGCCTCGGCGTCTATATTGAGGCTATACCTTTTTAGGGGTCTTACAAGTTCGAATATATATAGCCTTGGTCTTAATATCGGGGTTATTCTTTTTAAGGTCTTATAAACTTGAGTATGCCTCGTTGAGGTCTTACAAACTTGGCATTGCCTCATTGAGGTCTTATAAGTTTGATGTTACCTCATTGAGGTCTTATGAATTTGATGTTTCCTCATTGAGGTCTTATACATTTGGGCATGCCTCATCGAGGTCTTACAGATTTGATGCTACCTCACTGAGGTCTTACAAATTCAAGTTTTTGATGGCTCGATGAGCTGACTGTCGATGACAGTCCCCGAGTGCTCGAGGATTTCTGGCCCTTGAGCCATTTTGTGTGAAAGCAGTAAACTTCTTTAAGGCACAAAGTGTTTTGACAAGCACAGAGGATTCTTTGATTACTTGATATATGTGTACATGTTTTTGCCTTCGGAGGATCCATTGTTCTACATGGGCACAGTTCATTTGACCGTTTGGCCCAATACAATGTTTTCCTATCGAGGTCTTCTTAGGCATAACTTGATTCTTTTGAAAAGATAACCTCCGAGGGTGATGCCCCGCAGTATTCAAGGTTGATTGGGAAGAAGCCTTGAATATTTGTCGAGTTTTCCTTAGGTAGCATATAGGTGTTGCCTCATTAATAAACTCGCCGGTAAAACCCATTTGGGATAAAACCCGGTCGAAGGGAAAAAGAGTGCAATGCATGCTTTAAAACCCATGGTCTTCGAATCGAGGGTGCTTTGGCGTCCCCCGTCGAACACTTGTAAGAAATTAGTATGAAACATAAAGTGAAAAGGGAGAAGGTTATACCTTAGTAGTAATAGCGTTTGAGCATCGATATGTTCCAGTTGCTTGGTAGTTGCTCTCCTTCCATTGTGCCAAGTTCGTAGGACTCTTTGCGTACTACTCCGAGGACGCGGTATGGTCCTTCCCAGCTCGGGCCTAGCTTCCCTTCATTTGGGTTTTGAGTGCTGAGGGTGACTTTCCTCAGGACTAAGTCCCCGACTCCGAAATGTCAGAGGTTTGTTCTCCTATTATAGTATCTTTCGATCCTTTGTTTTTGGGCGGCCATTCGAACCAGTGAAGCCTCTCGCTTTTCATCTAATAGTTCGAGGGTTGTACTCATGGCCTCGTTGTTTGAGTCCTCTGTGGCATGTCAAAATCTAGCGCTTGGTTCCCCAACCTCAACCGGTATAAAAACCTCGGACCCATAGAGCAAAGAGAACAATGTCTCTCATGTGCTTGTCTTCGAAGTTGTTCGATATGCCCATAGTACTTCGTGAAACACCTCTCTCCATTTTCCCTTCACATTTTCTAACCTCTTTTTCAAGTTTTGAATGATGGTCTTGTTCTGAACTCATTCTGTCCATTTGCGCATGGGTGGTAGGGCATTGATAGGATCCTTTTGATTTTATGATCTTCGAGGAACTTCGTCACCTTGCTGTCAATAAACTGCTTCCCATGATCACATGTAATCTCGGAGGGGATCCCGAATCGGAATATGATGTGGTCCCAGATGAAGTCGATCACTTCTTTTTCTCTTATCTTTTTGAAGGTTGTGCTTCCACTCATTTCGAGAAGTAGTCAGTCATAAACAGAATAAATCTAGCTTTACCTGGCGCTGTTGGTAGGGGACCAACAATGTCCATCCCCCACTTCATGAACGACCATGGTGGCAAGGCTGAATGTAGTTGTTCGTCGGGTTGGTGAATCATTGGTGTGAACCTTTGGCATTTATCACACCTTCGAACGAATTCCTTAGTGTCCTTATCCATGATGTCTCAATTGTAGCCCCCTCTGATCACCTTTCGAACTAAAGAATGGGCACTAGAATGATTTTCACAAGTGCCCTCGTGGATTTCCCGAAGCAGATACTCAGTGTCCCTCGGTCCCAAGCATATTGCTAGGGGTCCGTCGAAGGTCCGTCTATATTGAGTTCCATTCTCGTCGAGTGAAAATCGGGCTGCTTTGATTCGAAGGGCCCTCGAGTCTTTTTAGTTCATGGGCAACTTCCCGCTTCTCAAATAATCGATGTACTTGTTCCTCCAATCCCACATCAGACTTGTGGAGTTGATCTCGGCATAGCCTTCTGCAATCACCGACTTGGATAGATGTACAACAGCCCCTGAGAGTATGTCATCTTCTTCGACGGATGATCCTATGTTTGCGAGCGTATCGACCTCGCTGATTTGCTATTGATGTATGTGGACCAGAGTCCATTCTTTGAAGCGATGCAATGTGACTTGAAGTTTGTTTAAGTATCTTTGCATCATGTCTTATCGATCCTCAAAGCTCCCATTTACTTGGTTTACTACCATAAGGGAATCACATTTTGCTTCGATGATTTCTGCTCCTAGGCCCTTGGCCAGCTCGAGACCTGCAATAATAGCTCATACTCGACCTCGTTGTTAGTCAATTTCATAGTTTTTATAGATTGTCTAATCATGCCGCCCGTAGGTGGTTTCAGAACTATGCCGAGCCCGGACCCTTTCGCATTCGAGGCACCATCAATGAATAGGGTCCATACCCCTGATGAGGTGCCCGTTTTTAGTAAGAGTTCTTTCTCCACCTCGGGCACAAGGGCGGGCGTAAAGTCGGCCACGAAGTCCGCCAAAATTTGGGACTTGATAGTTGTTCAGGTTTGATACTCGATAGCATACCCTTCGATTTCAATGGCCCATTTGGCCAATCGGCCCAATAATTCAGTCTTATTCAAGATTTTTTGAAGAGGATATGTTGTTAAAACATCTCCCAGGGTCCGACTTACATATGGACAGGGAATTGCGTACCTTGTTCTTCCCGAACCAACACACCACTTACTGCTATTTCGGATACGGGCAGATATAAGTACAATGTTTCGCCCTCCTTCGGGGTGTGGAGCAAAGGCGGGCTAGAGAGATACCTATTTAATTCCTCTAAGGCGTGTTGGCACTCCGGAGTCTACCCAAAGCTGTTTGTCTTCTTGAATAAGGAGAAAAAGTGATGGCTTCGTTATGATGACCTCGAGATGAATCGGCTTAAAGCCGCTATCTGCCCGGTCAGCCGCTGCACGACCTTCACATTGTTCACCATCGTGATTTCTTCGATGGCCTTGATTTTGTCGGGGTTGATCTCGATCCCCCTATTCGACAACATAAAGTCTAAAAATTTTCCTTCGAAGGAACATTTCTCGGGGTTGGGATTTATGTTGTAGATTCTAAGGATATTGAATCTTTCCTGCAAATGAGTCAAATGGTCCTCTACGGGCAGGGATTTAACTAGCATGTTGTCAATGTAAACTTCCATAGACTGGCCTATTTGATGTTCGGACATCTTATTAACCAGGCGTTGGTATGTAGCTCCTACTTTTTTTAGCCCGAAGGGCATTACATTATAGCAGTATGTACCATACTTCGTGATGAATGAGTCTTCTCCCTATCCTCTTGGTTCATTTGAATTTGATTATACCCGGAGTAGGCTTCGAGAAAAGTGAGGATCTCGTGGCCGAACGTGGCATCGATCAAGCGATCGATGTTGGGCAATGGGAATGAGTCTTTAGGGAATGCTTTATTTAAATATTTATAATCTACGCACATCCTTAATTTATTTCCCTTTTTGGGAACCATTACTACATTAGCCAATCATTCAGGGTATTTTACCTCCCTAATCGATCCTATCTTGAGGAGTTTTTTTATCTCGTCTTTGATGAAAGCATGTTTTACCCCGGACTGAGGCCTCCTTTTTTGCTTAACCGGTTTGAACCTGAGGTCGACGCTTAGTCGGTGAGTAGTTATTTCCGAAGGGATCCCAGCCATGTCTAAATGGGACCAAGCAAAGCAATCAATGTTATTAATAAGAAATTGGATGAGTTTTTTCCTGAGTTCAAGGGTTAATCCCGTTCCTAGATATACCTTTCGATCTGGAAGATGCTCGATCAAGACGGTCTATTAGAGTTCTTCGACCATAAATTTTGTTGCATTCGACTCCTCGGGGGCAACTAAGGTTCGAGGAGTGAGGAAGTCTTCTTCGTCGTCTTTGTTCGAATGCTCACAAACCACCTGTTCCTCGGGGGTCAGCATGTTTTCTGAATTATCAGGGACGGGGGGAGTTGATGTTAGTGCCATGTCGTGTACCATGAACATCTCATTTGCTGCATGCTGCATGCTGCTCTCCATACACCATTTTTACACCATCCTTTGTTGGGAACTTCATCATCTGATGAAGAGTCGATGGTACCGCCCTCATGATTTATATCCACGACCTTCCAAGTAACGCATTGTACCTCATGTCTCCTTCGATGACATGAAACTTGGTGTCCTGAACTGTACCGAACACGTTGACTGGGAGAATGATTTCCCCCTTCGTTGTCTCGCTTGCCATGTTGAATCCATTGAGGACTCGAGAAGTCGGTATGATCTGATCGAGCAGTCTGAGCTGCTCCACCAATTTCGACATGATTATGTTGGCCGAGCTACCTGGATCCACGAGCACACGTTTAATTTGAACGTTATTCAAAAGAAAAGAAATTACCAGTGCATCATTATGTGGTTTGGACAAGGCCTCGATGTCTTTTTCTCTGAATGTAACAACGTCTTCGGATATATAGCTCCGAGTTTGCTTTTCTGTTGCGACAGATACTTTGGCTCGTTTGAATATGGGTCCCTGTGCAACGTCGGTTCCTCCAATAATTATGTGAATGATTTGCTGAGGTTCTTCTGGTTCATTCGTTATATTCGCCGCTCTTTCTCGAAAGTGGTTCTTGGCACGATTGCTGAGGAATTCTCGAAGGTGCCCTTCATTGATCAGTCGGGCCACTTCCTCTCGGAGTTTCCTACAATCCTCGATCCTATGACTGTGAATGCCATGGTATTCGCACATCAAGTTGGGTTTTCTTCGGGAAGGATCTGATTGTGTGGGTTTTGGCCATATGGTATCCCTGATTTTATCCATAGCTGATACGATGTCCGAGACATCGATGTTGAAGTTTTATTCCGACAATCGGGGTGCCTCCGTTGGCCTCAAATGCCTGTCAAAACCTATCTTGCTCATGAGTCCCCGGAAATTTTGGCCTCAGTCTACTCATCGATCATTTTGAGGTATATTCCGCCTCGAAGTGTCTCTTTGATCTTTGACATACGGTTGATACCTTTCTTTGCTTGAGTTTGACTCCTTTTCCGTAGGCCTTGATCCCTTTGATAGGAGCCTGCTTGGATATACTGAGGCAGAGGGGGATCCCAATTGGTCTTCCTCGACCCTGATCTTCGATTGATATCTGTTGTGTACAGGTGCCCAAGTCACGGTGGGATACTCAACCAAGTTCTGCTTTAGCTGCTTCAAAGATATCGAGCTTCATTCATTCAAGCGCTGAGTGAAGGCATGCACTGCCCAGTCATCGGAGACCGCTGGTAATTCCATTCGCTCCATCTGAAAGCGAGATACAAATTCCCTCAGCATATCGTTCTCCCTTTGTTTGATTTTGAAGACGTCAGACTTCCTTGTAGTAACCTTGATGGCACCGACATGTGCCTTCACAAAAGAGTCTGCCAACATGGCAAATGAATCCATTGAGTTCGGGGGTAGGTTATGATACCACATCATGGCCCCATTTGACAGTGTTTCTCCATTTTTTTTCAACAAGACGGATTCAATCTCGTCATCCTTTAGGTCATTCCCTTTTACAGCACAAGTATAAGCAGTGATGTGCTCATTGGGGTCCGTGGTCCTGTTATACTTCGGGATATCAAGCATTCTAAATTTCTTCGGAATGGGCTTCGGAGCCCCGCTTGATGGAAATGGTTTCTGCAGGAACTTCTTTGAATCTACACCTTTCAGAATCGGGGGTGCGCCCGGGATCTGATCGACCCTCGAGTTATAGGTCTCCATTTTTTTATCGTTAGCTTCTATCTTCTTTTCTCCCGATTCAATCCTCATTGTGAGGTCCTCGAGCATCATCACTATGGTGGGGTCTGTTGCCGACCCGTTTCCACTCGATCTTTCTGGCGCCTGCTCGACTCGAGGAGCCGTTTCCGGTACTGCTGTGCTTGGAGTTTTCTGCTGAATCTGCAGCTGAGCAATAGCTACTTGTTGTGCTTGTAGCATCTCAAAAATGACTTGTAGGATAATTTCCCTTTCCTCCCGGACAAGAGTTCTCTGAGCTTCATGTTGGTCTCCTCCGCTCACATTTCTGTCGGTATGAGAGCTTACATCGACATGCTGAGCATTGCGTGAGACCACATCAATGGGGATTTGTGCTGGTGCCACCTAGGGTTTTGCGGTGGCACACCGGCGCCTGAAGCAGCTGCACCGTTCTCTCCATGAAGTCCAAGACCGTCGTTTTCATGTGCATTCACTGAGTTAGACATTTCTTGATATGAAATCAAAGATTCTTGGGCAAGAAAAAGTGTGAAAAATAACTTGTGTTTTCAGAAAACCAAAACTAGAACAATCACTGTTATTTTTAGCCCCACGGTGGGCGCCCAACTGTTTACCCCGAAAATGGTATTAACAATTATATTTGATCTTTGTGGTTTCTAATAATATCTAATTTATTTCAATACTAGTTGTTAGGCAACAGATGCTAAGTATAGATAAAGTGAATGAGATAAGCAAACCAAATGTGCCACAAGGCTGGGTCTCGAGCTGGCCAAAAATTGGACCTCGAGGTCTGAATATAACACTTAATGGTGAATAACCGATGAAGGAAAAATGATATTAGGGGCCTCGGGGATAGCCTTTTGCGGCTAATAATGGGCAATAAATAAAAAACAATTAATGAAGACAATAAACAAAGAGCAATAAATCTGCAGAGTAATTGTTGAGCACGTTTAAGCAAGAAAAGAAGAGAAAGTTCTATTGTATTGAATATTCATCTCACTTACAAAATGATAGGGGTCCCTTTTACATAGGAGGGAGAATCTCAACATAGTACATGTCTAATTATGACAAAGAAATGCTATTGGTACAACTGTATAATGGCTCAGTACGAACTTGTCAGCTCTAACCACGTGCCTTTGGGAATTTTTCGTCTTTCCATGACAGTTCGATTTTTATCCTGCCTCGAGGTATGCTGGGATGAGCCTTCGATATACTTTCTCGAGGGATACTCCTCGGGGTCGACCCTCAGATTCTGCTCCGATCTCATCGAGACCGGCCTTGGGACGCCGTAGAAGCCATAAAATCGGCCTTCCCCAGTTTTGACTGTATACAATATTGATCTACTTTAATATCCTTTAGAAACTAAATTATTCGCTCAAAATAAAGATCAACGTTGGATAAATTTGTAATATCTGAGTTTGTCTTGAACAAGAATTTCGACCACATAGAATATACATAAATTTAGGTTCATCCAAATTATGTCCCAACTCATATTGGATGTGTTAAGACTTCTAGAACAAAAAGGCATTACTCTTATCTCTTACATTAACTTTATATCCATGATGGACAAGGCAATAACTATCCATTATATCCATGATGGACAAGGCAATAACTATCCTTGCCCACAAATTCACGGCCAACACTCAACAGAATCTAAGTTATTATTATACTTTTTCCTAATTACGGTCTTACAATTAGATTCATGCGTCTGAAGTTTGCCTCTAAATTTACTCCATATACGTTTTCTTCTTATGAACTACTCCTAATTTATTGATTCGACTAGTGTTTTGATGGTTTATTTGGTTGCTAAGGAGTAGTATTTATGTTTTTGATATCTTTTATGGAATTAAAGTTCAAAGTTTAAAGAGAATGTGGACGTATGATAGGAATCATATATTTGATTACTTAATTCTACGCTTTGGACAGTCAACACCATACTCTAATTTTTGTGATTTGCGTGCTATCTTCATAGTTTATTTTTTGTGATGTGCATGCTAACTTCTTTCGATTAACAAATAAAGTGACGGTGCAGAAAAGATTCAAAAGGATGGATGGGACCATAAATTGATGCATGAACAAGATAAAAATTCTAAAATATACAAGGTAGCCAAATTAGAATATAAGGTTTAATGGTTTATATGAGAGGTAAAGTCAGAATTTGAAATTTATGAGTTCGGAATTTTAATTTCTTTAAATTATTGGGTTTTAAATTAATAATTTATACTTATTCAATGAATTTATTAAGACAAATAAATGATTTGTACCAAAGTCGTAGCTCGTATGCTCCCTCCGCCCCTGGTTTATGTCATTGAAAGAGCAAGTGCAATATATATAAAGAACAAAAAAATATTAAGAAAAATATGACCAAATAACATATTTATACCTTATAAACTAAGGTAATGAAATTACAAAATATATATAACATATTTTAGTTGTGATATATTGGAGGGACAGGTAATGGCCAATTATGTGTTGAATTCAAATATCAATTTATTTACCATAGTAATCTATTTTGTACATTAATTAGTTATATTTTATTACTCTAACAAATGTTATTGCTAGAACAAATATGCGATTAACGTTTTACTATTTTTGTATTAATTAGTTGACTTGAGATATTCGTGCAACGCACAAGCAACAGAGACTAGTAATTATAAAAACATGAATACAATGTTAGATTACAAAAATAACCTTATAATATTAAGCATAATAACTCACAATAAAAAAATATAATTGAAATTTAGACATTAGCGTTGTAATCCTATTAGCTTTAGGACATAATACTTCACGTTAAAAATCCTACATGAATATCTTTAGGAATCCTATTAATATAATTATTTTCGAGCATAGACATAATACTACATGTTGCATGTAAACCTAATACCTTTAGGAACACATTCTATTTCCTATTAGTATAATTACTTTCGGTAGAGACATATTTTAGCCTTGTAATCCTATTATTTTTATTTTAGGATATACTTCTTAAAAATTTCTATTACTAATTTAATTTGAAAATATATTATATTTTTCTATTACTAATTTATTTGACAATGTATTATATTGTCCAAATCCATTTAGAAAAATGAGAGTCTATACTATTATAAAAGCACGAATACAATATTGATAAACCAAAATAGCCCTAAAATATTCAACAAACTAGCTCATAGGGAAAGGAATAACTGTAATAACCTATTTTTTTGGACTACGATACCTTATATGTTAATTTTTTAAACATTTAATATTTTAAAATTAATAAAAAATTATATTAAATTCTTATTAAAAATATGTAGGAAGGTTTAATAAAATCAATTCCTTAAGAATCCTCTGTATCGGCACTACCACTTCATAATGTCTAATACCAAGAAAAAATAAAAGTAATATTAAAGGGATTGCATAAGCCGTTGAAGGAAGAGGGCGATGTATAACCAACATAGGATCAAGTGGGGAGCCTTGACGGAAGCTAAAGCGCAGGAGTTGGGGGCAAGCTGTTGCCTATGGGGGCTTGGAGGAATAGTGGGGACGCAAGCGCTATGTGAACCACGATTGTGCAATGATTTAGGGAAGTCGTGAGAGTGGCATTAGGGGTCTCAAAAGGTTATTCCGGTGGTCACAAGGGAGACTGGTGGTGGAATAAAGAGGTTTAAGAAAAAGTGGAAAGCAAGAAAGTAGTGTATCTGAAGCTAGTGCAAAGTGTAGATGAGGAGGACAAGAGGGCGAATAGGAAGCATTATAAGTTGGCTAAGAAAGAGGCAAAGCTAACAGTTACGGCGGCCATGACTGCAGCTTTTAGTCGTTTGTATGAGGAACTCGAGGGTCGAGCTGGGGATAAAAGGTTGTTCAGGTTATCCAAGGGGCGAGAAAGGAAGGCGCGTGACTTGGACCCAGTGAAGTGCATCAAGGACGACGAAGGTAGAGTTTTGTTGGATGAGAGGCTTATCCGTCAGAGATGGCAGACCTACTTCCATAGTATCTTGAACGAGGAGGGGGACAAGAGCATTGTACTGGGTGATTTGGAACTCTCCGGGAGTCGTTGTGACTTTGGGTATTGTCGGCGGATTAGAGTTGATGAAGTTGAGGGGGCTATGCGTAAGATGAGCATGGGCAAAGCGACCGAGCCGGATGAAATCCTAGTGGAGTTTTGGAAGAGTGTGGGCAAGGCAGGCTTGGAGTGGCTCACTAGTTATTTAATGCTATTTTTATAACGAAGAAGTTGCCCGAAGAGTGGAGGTGGAGCACGATGGATCCTGTATACGAGAACAAGGGTGATATCCAAAATTGCAAAAGCTATCGAGGTATCAAGCTGCTTATCCATACTATGAAATTCTGGGAGAGAGTGGTAGAGCTAAGGGTGAGGAGGAGTGTGTCTATTTTCGAGAATCAGTTCGGGTTTATGCCGGGGCGTTCGACTATATAGAAGACATTCACCTTGTTAGGAGATTGATGGAGTATTATAGGGAGAGAAAGAATGACTTGCATATGGTGTTCATCGACTTAGAAAAGGCGTACGATAAAGTTTCGAGGGAAGTTTTGTGGAGATATTTGGAGGCTAGAGGTATAATTGTTGCCTACGTTAGGTTGATTAAGGACATGCATAATGGAGCAAAGACCAGAGTGAGGATGGTGGGTGGGGACTCAGACCATTTTCCGGTTATGATGGAGTTACATCAAGGGTCGGCACTCAGCCCTTTTTTATTTGCTCTGACGATGGATGTACTGGCGCGCCACATCCAAGGGGAGGTGTCGTGGTGTAGCTATTTGCAGATGATGTTATATTGATTGACGAGACACGTGATGGTGTGAATGCGTAATTAGAGGTATAGAGACAAATCCTGGAGTCTAAAGGTTTCAAGTTGAGCAGGACCAAGATAGAATACTTGGAGTGTAACTTCAGTGGCGAGACTCTGGGAGGGGAAGGGGAGGTGAGGCTGGACTCACAGGTCATCCCTCGGAGTTAAGTACCTTGGGTCATAGTCACAGCCATAAGGCTTGTTGCGGCGTGCAACCCAATCCATATACCTCACATAGCTCACAGCTCGGCACTCAGGCCCTATCTCAGTCACTAATCTCTCCAGCCTCTCGGGCTCACAGAAAATCATAATATTCATCCCAAATAGAGATAACAACAAGTATTAACAAGAAATTAGAGAGAACGGATATATGATACACAAGTAAGACGGTGACTGAGTACAAGACAATAATTAGCAGTTAATTCAACAAGTATACGACCGTTGTGGGTCCCAACAGTGATATCATATGGCCTAAACATGGTTTCTAACATGAAAGGCAGTCAAATAACAAAAAGACAAGGAAAACAGGTAATAACAATGGGCTATTCGACTTTATAGTCTCACTGGACGGACCAAGTCACAATCCCTCACGGTGCACGCTCACATGCCCATCACCTAGCATGTGCGTCACCTCCAATTGATCACATCATACCAATTTCAGGTTTCATACCCTCAAAACTAGATTTAAGACTGTTACTTACCTCAACCACGCAGAAATCCTACTCTGAAATGCCCTTGCCTCTTGAATTGGCCTCCAAATGCCCCAAATCTAGCCACAAACAGTACGAGATAACCAATATAGGCTAAAAAGATCAATTCCACAAGAAAACTACTAAAATATAGCCCAAAATTCGAAATTGGCTCAACCTGGCCCCCGTGCCGACTTCTCGAAACCCGACGAAAGTAACAAAACCCGAAAGCCCATTCACTCACGAGTCCAACCATACCAAATTTATCAAAATCCGACCTCATTTGCCCCTCCAAAACCCCAAAATTTACTCTCCAATTCTCAAGGCCTAATCTCCCAAATCTCACCTCAAAAACTCACCAACTAGGTATGACAATCAGTGGGTAAATACCATTATTGAAGATAAATAGGCACAAGAAACTTACCTCAGCAAACACTTCAAAATCCTCCAAAATTCGAGTTCTAAAATGTGAAAATGGAGAAAAATCTCGAAGTCTTCTATTTATAGGTTCTGCCCAGCAAAACTGCACATGTGGACCTCCAGTCGCATCTGCGACGCCGCACTTGCAGAAATTCCATCGCAGGTGCGGGACTTCACTTAAAATCCGAGGCTCCGCTCTTGCAGCTTCATGACCGCATTTGCGCCTATCACAGGTACGGGAATCCATCGCACTTGCGTCCAACAATCGCACCTGCGCTCAACTGGCCGCTTCTGCGACCTTGCAGGTGCGGGAAAGTCTTCGCACCTACGGCTTTTGCCCAATTCTCCCTTGGACGTTTCTGCAGCTCCTTCTTCGCTTCTGCGGACTTGCACCTGTGGTTCACACTATGTATGTGCAATTACACTAGCAACAGCAGCACTTCAGCTGCTCTTTCAATTCCAAAACCAAGTCCGAAACCTCCCGAATTTCACCCCAGGCCCCCGAGACCTCAACCAAACATGCCAACAAGTCATATAACCCCATGCGAACTTAGTCGAACCTTCGAATTACGCAAAACAATATCAAAACACCAATTACACCCAGATTCAAGCCTAAAGAAATTCTAAACTTTCGAATTCCGCAAACGACGCCGAAACCTATCAAACCACGCCCGATTGACCTCAAATTTTTCACACAGGTCCTAAATGACACCACAAACCTACTCCAATTCCCAAAAAATAAGTCCGACCCTGCTGGCCAAAATCGCCAAAATTTTAACTTTCGCCAATTCAAGCCTAATGCTATTACGGACCTCCAAATCACATTCCGGACGCCCTCCTAAGTCTAAAATCACCTAACTGAGCTAATGGAACCATCAAAATTCAAATCCGAGATCGTTTACACACATGTCGACATCCGATCGACTTTTCCAACTTAAGATTCCAATTAAGAGACTAAGTGTCTCAATTCACTCCGAAACCACTCCGGACCCGAACCAACCAACCCGGTACGACATATAACAATTGTAAAGCACAGTAGAAGCATAAATGGGAAAAACATGGCTATAACTCTCGAAACGACCAACCGGGTCGTTACAAACAACTATATGATGTACTTCAAAAGAGATATCAATATCGACAACAAGAGTTCTGGTTATGGTAGAGCAACCAAAGCACTAAAAGGAAACATAAACAAAGAAATATCATCTACAAAGAAGTGTTCGGTAAGATATTATCACATTAATACTTTTAAACTATAATACATAATTATCTAACTAATATGACTAAATTGATCATTTGTATAAGTTCTGATGATGTCCTTTCATTCGAATTCATGTATTATGCTAATGTATAATATTTTTTAGCATTTAGATGATTGTTGTATTATTATAATTTCTCTCATTAGTTAATTTTGTTATTCCTTCATATAAATAAATGTTTAAACCATTATGTGTCATTGTTAACATACAACGCACGTTCATATATACTAGTATAACATAAACATATGTTGAAAGTTACCCATGAAGTATTCAATTGTTCATCTATCAGTCCATGAAAGTTCTCGCCCTTACTTTTTGTCTCAATATGCCCCTCCCTTTAATGGATGTCCAGCTTGGCTATGACATTTGCCATGGTACACCCGCGTAAATAAACAGAAGATCTAAATTTCCCCCTAACAATTGAAAATATCCACATACCTTTGAGCCATAAGAAAAAGGTTCAATTGTACCCCTATATATGGCTTCCGGATCTGACCATTTTTTTCATGGTGAAACACCGATAGTGGGAGAGTCATATTTAACCCGAAAGATAATGGTGGAGACTTTTATTGGCTGATATCGCTTGAGAAAAGCATGTCGAAGAAACTCGACAAAATGACCCCTAACTTCGAGAAAATGTGTACTTCCTTATCTTGTGGCTATGGGCTATGAAAGCGATGCGTACCAGGGATTAAACATAAAGGTATGTTTGCAAGACCGCTTTAGAGTTGGCTTTGGATGTAATAAGATGTAGTTACATATGACCTCTGAACACTAGCTATCTCCAAACCTATCCATATTAGCCATGAGCGATCACCAAGAGGAGTTGAAAGAAAAGAGACTCGACATGCCAAAACTTGGCTTGCAAACTCGTAACGCATAGAGTGAAAGGGATCAAAAGTTTCAGGGAGGAAAAAAAAGATGAGCACTTTGGGCCACAAAGCCAACGTTTAAAACAAGGCTAAAGGAGGCCATGCGTAAAGTAAAGAGAAGACTATCCTTTATAGCCCCTCAAAATTTTAATAGCTCATGTTTTTTCTCACTTATACGAAATGGCCGTTTGGCCCAAACATATTACATTTAATAGTCCAAAATATTTATTTATATATTTTTTGTATAGTGACAGTCTATTTTGTATAGTAACAATCTATTTTGTATAATGAAAGTCTATTTAGTATATATTTAGTATAGTGACAGTCTATTTTGTATAATGACAGTCTAGTGTATATAAATTGTATAGTGGTAGTTTATTTAATATATTTTTGTATAATGACAGTCTATTTAGTATATATTTAATATAGTGACAGTCTATTTTGTATATGTTTTGTATAATGACAGTCTAGTGTATATAAATTGTATAGTGGCTGTCTATTTAATATATTTTTGTATAGTGACAGTCTATTTAATATATTTTTTGTATAGTGACAGTCTATTTAGTATATACATTGCATAAAATTTGTGTATAGAGTGTATCGTGCATCTTGCTATGTATCCATTATATATCATTAATGTATCCCGAGCGCTTTTGTGTATCCAAAGTGTATAGACTATTCTACAATATACAAATTTTGTATATATGAAGTGTATCGTGCATTTTACTACGTAGTATTGTAGTAAAATGTATATATGAAAGATTTTCTAGAATTTAATATTGTGTTAAAAACTACAATGATGATAGTTATTGACAATTTATATCTATTATATAGTTTTTTTTCTTAATGTACATTTTCGTTCTTTGTACATAAAGGGGTATTTGATTTAAAGAATGAAGAACATATTATTGCGTATTAAATAAATAAATAAATCTAGAACTTATCTTTCTAGATATTGGGCACCATCCCATTCTATCAATTTTGTACACGCAACTCACAATTTCCCAATTTAAAATACTAATACCTACACAAGGTGGTACTATAATCACCATTCCTTCCGCGTAGAAGTAAAGGGAAAGAAAATTATAATAAAATATTTTCTTGAAGAAACCAATTGATATATATAGAAGATTGTAGCAGGTGCAGACATGCCTACTACTTGAGCAATAGTTAGTTTTCAGTGTATAAAACATGTAAATTCAGGCGTCGGCTAGTGGCTAGTGACTTTTAAATTAATTTCTGGTTAGTGGCCGTCAAAAGTTTGGCCCGAGCGACCAACAATGATAAAAGCTATTCTAACTACTCTCATTGCGAAGAATGACTCTCTAGAGCATACGAGCCAGCATTTATGGGAGAAATTCAAAAATAGCCAGATTTACAAGTGATCATTCAAAAATAGCCACACTTTCAAAAGTAATCGAAATTTAGTCACTTTTCATGTAAATATAATTCTGAACGAAAACACTGTTCAAAATACAAAAAATACTCCAGTATATGATACTGGAGTTCCAATATAATTATTTTGAAACTCCAGCATATTATACTGGAGTTCCAGCATAAGTATATTGGAACTTCAGCATAATATAATGGAGTTCCAACATAAGTATACTAGAACTCCAGCATAATATAATGGAGTTCCAACAAACTATACAGATCCAGTATAATATGCTGGAAGTTCATACACATGTGCACCGAACTCCAGTATTATGTTGGGCCGATCTCTGTTGCAGCAAAATAGTGACTATCTTTCAATGACATGGCAAACGCCGACTATTTTTTAAAATGACCAGTCCGAATACTGGCTAACCCGTGCTATTTTTACAGCATTTAACTTACTAAGTAAGCATGCGGTTGTACTTATGAAGTGATTTTTCAAATTCTTTGTTTTCTCTTTTTCAATATTTTTTTTGTACACATATATTTGTCACCAATTAAATAATATTTGTAAGTTCATCTAAAAAAGTTTATTTATTTTTTATAATTAACTTTTACATAAAATAAAAGAATATCAAATGATAAAATTACAATGCTACGACCAAGGAAATTATAGTATAATTAGTTAATGATAAACAAATAAATTATTGTAATTACTGTCACACCTCCTTTTTCACCCGGTGAGGGCAATAAGGGAGTTTTTCCAATTAAAGTGATATTATTCGGTTTTGGGACCTATTATTATTTCAGAGTCGCCACCCGGATTTTTGACGATGCTCCGGGACACCGTTTTGTTTTAAAATCCCAAACCGAGAAAATTTTGACTCTGTTTTGATTTGCCCGCGACCAGAAATTCGAGTAAGAAATTTTGTTAACCCGGGAGAAGGTGTTAGGCACTCCCGAATTCCGTGGTTCTAGCAAGGTCGCTTAACTATTAATATTTGGCCTAAATTATCTGGTTATTTACATGTTTTAGCCTATTGTGCATTTAGCCTTTTTAATTTTTAAGCCGCTTTTAATATTTATGGATTTATCTTGAAACAAGTCACGATGTAGTGCACTTGTTTGTTTTTGGACACATTGTAACCGCGCCACATGAAATGCACCCACGATTACAACATGTGATTTTTACTATTGTTTTGAGTTAGCGTCGGGGGCATGAGTTGTCACTCCCGAGTATAGATTATATGGTCAAGATTATGATCATGACGGTTAAAAATGCCTATTTGAGGCGATATTCAATTATTCTCTAAGTTTTGAAATTTTTATCTAAAAGAAGTATTTTTTAACTTACGGGATATGTTTATACACCAATTTGGATATTTATGGATTTATCTTAGAACAAGTCATGATGGCGTGCACTTGTTGTTTTTGAACACATCGCACCCACTTCACATGAAATGCACTCGTGATTGCTACATGTGATTTTATTAATGTTTGAAGTGAGAGTCGGGGGCATAAGTTGCCACAACCGAGTGTAGGTTATGTATAGTCACAAAAAGGCTTATTTGAAGCAATATTTGAATTTTTACTAAGTTTCGTAATTTAATCTAAAAGAGGTATCCTTAGCCTATAAGATATGTATAAAATCATCTAGAAATTAGATTTACTATCCTAAAGGACAAGTGTTTGGGCTATGGCCATGTTTTAGCCCAATTTTAGCAAACACCTTTAGGCCAATCCTAGCATGCTAAAACGAAGAAAATTGAAAAGTACAAAAATCGATTCATGTGAACACATTTCAACTAACAACTTATGTAAAAGGCGACAGGTTATTCAAACATCCTTACAATTGCATATATATCTGAATCGAAATTCCGAATGAGAGTTTAACCAAGTTTAAACCTTCTGCCCTTTTTATTTTATAATGTTGTACTACACATGATGCATGTTTAAAGATGTGATTTCAGATTTAAGAACTGGGCCTGCTACTGTGCTAAGAATTCATCAGACTCAAGCTTTAAACTCGATTTTAAGTGAAAAAAAATAATCAGCCATTTATAATATAATCGATATTTCTACTAGTTTAGTTGTAACATCAAAAATTATGTGAGAATAATTTAAACTTTTAAGCGAAATATACTAATCAAATGTTTGGTTTGTGCAGGTTTAGAAAATACACTGCCTATTAGTTGAGCTTTCACACCCCCAGATCCAATATCCCAAGATCAAACTAGTTCAAGCCTTAATGGGCCACTTTGAGCAGTTTGGCCTATTTTTATATTAAAATAAACAACATATATTAAACAGCCCAGTTTTTATTTATAATGATTACAAAATAAATAATGAGTCCACGGATACATTTCACATCAGTATTTAGCTGTAACGATACAATTTTTTGGATCTAAAAACAGTAAAGATACATCTCTAAATGATGGGTGCTTCGACTTGAATCCTCTTGAGTTCACTTGTGACTAAAGCACCAGCGCCTTTGTTTGTAATTTTCAAATACCCAAGATAACAGTTTATGCATTATTTATGGAATGAATATGACCATTAGAGAGTCAGATTCAACTCCACTAATGCGATGTTTGAACATAAGGTTCTTATATCCTTAATAATTTTAGCAAAAATAGCTTAGTTAGAAAAAATTGAACTCATATATATAAAAATACTGGTTCCATAGCAGACCCCAAAGAAGACTCATGATAAACGTCTAAACCATGATATTAACTAACACAAGCTTTACATGTTTAGAGTGAATCTGACCTAACTAATGTTCAGATTCACATCTCTAATGTTGTTTTATGCAGTTTCATACTCTATAGAGGTTAGAATTACTAAACATATAGCCGCAGATGTGAGTACACATATACGACATTTGAATCCAACAAACATGTGACCAAATCTGATTTTTCAAGCAAGTAGAAGCATACCAACACATAGAAAACTGAAACTTCTAATAATCACTAAAAACATGTATACATTGATATTCCAACAAGGTTTCATTCAAAGAATTCCATTTCATACAAGATAGAAGTACATACCTTACGGCGTAAGATAACAAGGTATATGAACAAATAAAGGTCAAGAAAAGCTAGAAATTTCGAGCTCAACACAGCAACCAGAACAACAGCAAACCAGCAAAAATACCCAGAAACAACAGCTTGAATAAACCAGATTTTTGAATGAAAAATAAAAAAGAAAACTAGTTTTTTCCCAGGAAAGCCATAACCAAAAAGAAACCAATTTTTTCAGAATGTTCTTGCACTAATTTTGATGTTTTCAGTGTCCTTTTGGTTTTTCAGAGTAGTGGTATATTTTCAGAGCAGTATTTTCTAGTATGTGTGTGTGTAAATTCTCTGTGGAGAATCCTTTCTTAAAATCTGTGGTTCAAGTGTGGTAATGTGTCTAAAATCTGTGTGTAAAAAAAGTGTCTTTTTCAGAGAATAGGGTAGGGTATTTATAGGGATTTTTAGGGTAGGATCTCATTAGCATATTCCTTATCTAATTTGGCTGAAAATAGTACAGGTACAGCTGTCACCTTTATCTTTTGGGACAACTGCCCTCATTCTAGAAAATTCCAGCCTGTGTAATTACTATTCTATCCCTAAAAATCTAATTTCCTAGTTCTAGAAGGTTCTTGAGTTGTTATACCCAAGATTACTTCAACTAAAGTTCCTAAAATACCCCTTGATATCCTTAGAATTACTCCTTAAGTAATTGAGGGCTAGGTTGTTTTATATTAGGACTTACCAATTAATAAAAATGGTTACGTTATTAAACTGTGATTTATCTTAGTTTCAAGTTAAGCTTAGTTAGCCAAGTGTGATTGATTCCTAATTAACATAATCAAGATGATTTTAAACCTGTTTTGATCCTAAATGAATCACTTTTAGGAATTAGGTTTGGTTAATTATTAGGTGTTAACTAATTTCATTCAAATTTAGTTGATTACATTAGTGGCTCAAACATTTAAGGAAGTTGGAAGCCCAATCTTTTTTAAGAGGTGAGGTTAGATAATTAACTTAGGTTAGTTAGTTTAGGTCCTTAGATATTAGTTAATTATACTATAATTCGTTTTAGTTTCAAATCCACACTTAACTAGTCAAGTATAATTAACTTTCCATTACCTAATTAGTCATTTGAGGTGGGTGATTAAACTTTTGGATCATACTGAAATCAAAAGACAAATTAGGGTAAATAGGTTTATATCTGAACACAATTCAACAAATCAGTCTAGATCCTAAAACCCATAAACTAAGCAGGGAATCAATCAATGATAATTAACCAGCAGTGATTATCTTTCACAAATTGCTACACCAAATTAATTACCAGAAACAGTTACACATATACATGATTTGGTTTCAATTAGAAATTTAAGAGTATCTTACTCTAATCGGACAGTGTTGAACATGAATTAAGAAACCAATAGAAAAGTTACGAATCCTAACTAAACGGCAGTGATGAAAACGGTAAGATAAGCATGTGTACTAAAAAAGTCATGTAATATATCAAAACCTAAAAACTAACCCTAATTAGCCTAAACTTTATGCAATCAAAACTAAACTTCAGATAATTTATGAAATTTAGCATGTTTCAATTAGCCCAAACAAACGGGTACAAATAGACAAGATCAAACAAAACAAAAAAAGACCTAATATTGCAATTACCTAAATCGTGCAAGCTAAATAAGAAAATGACCATAGAAGAAGATAGAAGATAAAGATAAAGAAAACAAAAGAGGAATTACCCAAGGTTTGGTTTGGGAAAAACAATCACGAACTTGAACCAAACTCCACGGGATAAAATGAATTTTAGACGACCATAAATCGATTTCTCTCATCAAGAGAAATCGATTCATGAAAGTCTCTGCTTCAGACGACCCAAAAATTGAACAAAAATTGAAAGGAGAAAACTAGGGATTTGGATCTTAGATCCGAGATTTGAGAATCTTTAAGCTTGTTTGAAGGAAACTGTGGTGATATACGGAAAGAGGGAGATGAGGTGATCATCTGGTGTTAATTTGGTATTGTTTGGAGCTGGTCCGCCGCCGATAGGCGATTTCCGGGCGGCGAAATACGGTGAGAATCCTAGGGCGANTTAGATCCGAGATTCGAGAATCTTTAAGCTTGTTTGAAGGAAACTATGGTGATATACGGAAATAGGGAGATGAGGTGATCATCTGGTGTTAATTTGGTATGGTTTGGAGGTGGTCCGCCGCCAATAGGCGATTTCCAGGCGGTGGAATATGGTGGGAATCCTAGGGCGGCTAGGGTTTGGTTATACAGAAGAGAGAGAGACGGAGGGGATGGGGGAGGGTGTTAGACTTTGAGTTCTGAGGGTGTGGGGGTAGGGTTTGGACAGTTTTATACTTAGGGGTCCTTAGTTTAGGACCGTTGGATCATAAAGATCCAACGGTCAGGAGGCTTGAGGGGATGAAAACGGGGTCGTTTGGGATGGGCGTTGGGGCAGGCCGGGTAAAGGTGTATTGGGTTGGGTCGTTTAGGTGGTGTCAATAAAGAATTGGGCATGGGTCCTTCTTGACCCAGGTCCGATTTTTATCATTCTAAGCTTAATTTTAAACTAATTAATCTAATTAAAATCAAACCTAATTAAATTTAAAAGATGCAATAATCATTATCTTGTGCAATTATAGATTAATTAAGAATAAAACAATTAATTCAATACTCCTAATTAAATTTATAGTTTTGTCAAATAAAAAAAATGATTAATTTTAGCAATCAGCTATCAAAACTACATTACCTCAAATAATCATCATTTGTTTTCTACTTAATTCAATTATTTATAAATAAATTCATAATTCTTGGTAATAACGATGTACCTAATTATGCAATTAAAAATAATTTTAAAAGACGAATTATAAATATACGATGCAAAACAATTCACAATTAACACTAAAATTCAACCAAATCCATAAGATTAATTTACTTATCTAATTTTGTCGGAGTATTTAATAGGTGAAAAATTACATGCTCACAGATGTCCCTCTTTGCTCGGAAACACGAAGAGTTTCCAGGCAAAGATAAAGTGAGCAGTTATGAACAAATTTTAGCTCTTCAAATACTCCAAGTGAAGCGTTTTGGAAAAGTTTGACCGAAACCTGCTTCAAAGGTTGCCTACATATCCTTGGCTATAAAGGAATCATGTAAGGTAAGTAGTTCTGGAGGTTTTGGTAGTTGGGACTACCGGGTAACTGTGATTTCACTGTGGCTGTTGTTGTTGTTACTGCTGCTGATCTCCTTATTACACCCAAGTACAAAACGAAGGACTAACTAAAACCTATCAGCTGCTAAATTACAAGATTTCTATCTAGGACTTGGTCTTGAGTCTTGATATTTTGCTAACTCTAACCTGGATCATGGTGTTTGTTAATTGCAGATGCTGGTTTTGTCTTATCATTCCTTGGATCAAAGCAGGATATACTGGACGGATGACTTCAATCTCGTCCCGAATAGTCCACATCTTCCCCGTTAGTGCGCTTTTGGATTCAATCTTCTCTTTCTTCTTTTTGTTTTGTTATTTTTTGGATCAAAACTTCTTCTTTTTGGTCGTCTCGAGTTCCAATGTCCTAGAAACATTACCTGCACAAAAATAAAAACAAACGAATGAAATTTTCTGTCCCAGTTTTTACTAGAAAAATTTCGTGAGTTATTGTAACAAATTCTATGCTACTTCATTATTGAAAGCAATGAAAAGACGGGACTGGTGCACCCGGAGTTACTACAGACTAGGGGTGGATACCCTATATCTCAAAGCGGGATCAACTAGGGGTTGGGATCCCTATGTTGCAAAATAAAATCAACTAGGGATTGTGTACCCTATGTTTGAAAAGAAATCAACCAGGGAGTGTATACCCTTGATTGAAAAATAAAACATCAACCAGGGAGTGTATACCTTTGATTGGAAAATAAAACATCAACCAGGGAGTGTATACCCTTGATTGGAAAAGAAAACATCAACCAGGGAATGTATACCCTTGATTGGCATCGACTACGGGAGTGTATACCCTGCGTCGGGAAAAAAAAATTAACTAGGGAGTGTATACCCTTGATTGGGAAGGGAAGCATCAACCAGGGAGTGTATACCCTTGATTGGAAAAGAAAACATCAACCAGGGAGTGTATACCCTTCATTGGGAAAGAAAACATCAACCAGGGAGTGTATACCCTTGATTGGAAAAGAAAACATCAACCAGGGAATGTATACCCTTGATTGGGAAAGAAAACATCAACCAAAGAATGTATACCCTTGATTGGCATCGACTACGGGAGTGTATACCCTGCGTCGGGAAAAATCAACCAGTGAGTTTATACCCTTGATTGGAAAATAAGACATCAACCAGGGAGTGTATACCCTTGATTGGAAAACAAAACATCAACCAGGGAGTGTATACCCTTGATTGGAAAAGAAAACATCAAATAGGGAGTGTATACCATTGATTGGGAAAAGAAAGCATCAACCAGGGAGTGTATACCCTTGATTGGAAAAGAAAACATAACCAGGGAGTGTATACCCTTGATTGGAAAAGGAAACATCAACCAGGAAATGTATACCCTTGACTGGAAAAGAAAACATCAACTAGGGGGTGTATACCCTTGATTGGAAAAGAAAACATCAACCAGGGAGTATATACCCTTGATTGCGAAAGAAAACATCAACCAGGAAGTGTATACCCTTGATTGGAAAAGAAAGTATCAACCAGGGAGTGTATACCCTTGATTGGAAAAGAAAACATCAACCAGGGAATGTATACCCTTTATTGGGAAAGAAAACATCAACCAGGGAATGCATACCCTTGATTGGCATCGACTACGGGAGTGTATACCCTGCGTCGGGAAAAATCAACCAGGGAGTTTATACCCTTGATTGGAAAATAAGACATCAACCAGGGAGTGTATACCCTTGATTGGAAAAGAAAACATCAACCAGGGAGTGTATACCATTGATTGGGAAAAGAAAGCATCAACCAGGGAGTGTATATCATTGATTGGGAAAATAAAGCATCAACCAGGGAGTGTATACCCTTGATTGGAAAAGAAAACATTAACCAGGGAGTGTATACCCTTGATTGGAAAAGGAAACATCAACCAGGAAATGTATACCCTTGATTGGAAAAGAAAGCATCAACCAGGGAGTGTATACCCTTGATTGGAAAAGGAAACATCAACCAGGAAATGTATACCCTTGATTGGAAAAGAAAGCATCAACCAGGGAGTGTATACCCTTGATTGGAAAAGGAAACATTAACCAGGGAGTGCATACCCTTGATTAGAAAATAAAACATCAACCAGGGAGTGTATACCCTTGATTGGAAAAGAAAACATCAACCAGGGAGTGTATACCCTTGATTAGAAAGCATCAACCAGGGAGTGTATACCCTTGATTGGCATCGACTACGGAAGTGTATACCCTGCGTCGGGAAAAAGTGTAATTTGGGATCAAAGGCCCCGTATTACTTTGAGTTATTTTCAACTTCAATTCTTCATCTCTCCTTCTTCTTTTATTATTTTTTCATCTCAAATTACACTTCCCCCAAAGTGTAATTGGGGAAAACTTCCCTTTATTTGGAGTCAATGCTACAGAGCTCCTTCTAGCCCTTTCACAAATTTCTTTTGGTTGCACCTGCTTGTTGCATGGTTGCTTTCGAGTTGCACCTGTTTCCTTCAAACAAAGAACAATTCGTTAGTTTGAAACGGTGGTTGGTTTTGCGGCCTTGATTTTCAATTTCTTGACCTCAGTTCTTTTGATGAAGACCTCAAACACTTGCTTGTTTGTTGGGAATTGGGTTTAATCTCTAATCCCGGGGACCTTGTCTTTCTGGATGGCAATTGGTCACGTGGGATCCAGTATCCTGACTTTGTTTTGCCTTTGTATGCTTTTCACTTGCTTTTTCTTTTAGATTTCCAGAGCATTGGGGGAAGTTTTGGCCCCTCAAATTCTGCTGCGGCGGTTAGTCGTGTGGGACTGAACCTTTCCAACTTTATTTCGCCTTTATTGGCCTTTCACTTCTGACTTTTCTTCCAACTGTAACTTTAGGTCAATTGGAATACCTAGGCTTTTCAAACCTTGCCAAGATGGTTAGCCACGCGGGGTTCAACCTTTCAACTTCATTCGCCTTTATAGGCACTTCAATTTGATTTTCTCCTTTCAAGGTTTTGAGTTTGAATCATCAGCCATTATTGCCAGTCGGGATCGACTCGATGCCCCTGACGAGGTTGGGTGCCTTTTGCATATTGACCCGCGTAAAATGAGAGCCCTGTAAATCAGTCTTGCCATCTTTTCTTTGCCTTAGTTTCGGGACAAAGTTAGACCAAAAGGGATTCAAAATAAAAATAAACGACAGAATGGACAACGAATTTAAACAATAGGTGTTCCTTTCGAGGAAAGGAAAGAAGGACTTATCTAGAGTGGATGCGGACTTCAATGAACATGACATGCCCTTTGAACTGGATACCTGATCCGTGTAAACCGTCCGACTCTCAGAAATTCATTACAATTATTACCTCGAGATTGAGAAACCTTGCCCTGGACTGCGTCCATGCCGGTGACCCATTATCCTTTTCGATTAGTGGCGCCCTTTGCGGGTTTTAACCAACTAACCTCTCTCATTTCTCTTCTCACCATCTCCTTGTAGTTCTCTTTGCAAATTTTCACTAACATGACTCTCTCATTTTTAATTTCTCTGCTTACCGTCGCCTCACGGTGCCTATGTGGGTTTTCACCAATGAGACTCTCTCATTTTAATTTCTCTCATTTGCTTGTATTTGGATCCAAACAATTGTATCCTCCAATTTTGGACATCTTTGCCGATTGATCGGAAGGACTTGAACAGGGTTTTTGGTGAAAAGAATTTGTGTTGAATTACAACTTTGGAACCTTTCAGGCGACACATTGCCGAATCTTAACACTTGCCCCAGCTTAAACTCTTGGGAAAATGTGGATTTTATTTTGGTGTGACTGAACCCTAGAGAGAGGCTGCCTATGTATCCCTTCGGAATCAAGTCGAACGTAGTTTAGGGAAATATTTTTGTTTTGATTTTTTTTTCCAATAATACTTTCGGGTTTCCAAAGAGGGTAATCAAAGAAGAGTAACCAGCTCAAAGGGTTTGCAAAAGGGTTAATGGTGTTTGGGTAGCGAGAATGAAAGCCTTTGTCATCTCAACCAGAGAACATTTGAAAATATATGTGGAGGATCAAACATAGTATCTTTTGACGGCATCTGCATTGACAGCCGTTTCGGGGTCATTTCCTTCGATGTCCCCAGGTATAACGCTCCTTTTGGTAGCAATTTCCTTATGATGTATGGACCTTTCCAGTTTGGGGCGAATTTTCCTTTCGCTTCCTCGTGGTGCGGGAGGATACGTCTTAAAACGAGTTGCCCTACTTCGAAGTTCCTAGGTCACACTTTCTTGTTGTAAGCGCGATCCATTCTTTGCTGGTATATTGTCCATGGCACACTGCGGCCATTCTTTTCTCATCAATCAGAGTTAATTGCTCCAGTCGGGTCTTGACCCACTCATTGTCCTCAATTTTTGCTTTGACAATAATCCGAAGGGAAGGAATTTCGACTTCAGTTGGTATTACGACTTCAGTGCCATAAACCAATAGGTAAGGGGTAGCTCCAACCGATATGCGCACGGTCTTGCGATATCCCAACAATGAAAAAGGCAGCTTTTCATGCCATTGCCTGGATGTTTGAATCATTTTCCTGAGAATTTTCTTGATGTTTTTGTTTGCTGCTTCAACGGCGCCATTGGCTTTGCGCCGGTAAGGGTTCGAGTTGCGGTGTGTTATCTGGAACTGTTCAGATGCCTTCCTCATCAAGTTACTATTTAGATTCGCGGCATTATCGGTAATGATAGTTTTTGGGATACCAAAACGACAGATGATATTAGCATGCACGAAATCCACCACCACTTTCTTAGTGACAGCTTTGAACGTGACGGCCTCGACCCATTTTGTGAAATAGTCGATAGCAACCAAAATGAATATGTGCCCGTTTGAGGCCCTTGGCTCGATTGGCCCAATGACATCCATTCCCCAGGCAACAAATGGCCAGGGTGCCGACATAGGATGCAGTTCTGATGGTGGTGCATGGATTAGGTCGCCATGTATTTGACACTTATGGCACTTCCGGATGAAAATGAAACAATCTTTCTCCATGGTCATCCAATAATATCCAGCCCGCAAGATTTTCTTTGCAAGGACGTACCCATTCATGTGGGGACCGCATACTCCTGAATGGACCTCGCCCATGATCCTTTTGGCTTCTTTGGCGTCTACACATCTTAACAGATTTAGATCGGGAGTCCTTTTATACAGTACTTCCCCACTTAGGAAGAAACTGTTGGCGAGCCTTCAGATGGTTCTCTTTTGGTCTCCGTTGGCCTGCTCGAGATATTCTCTTGTCTTCTAAAATATTTTAATATCATGATACCATGGTTGGACATCGGGTTCTACTTCGACTGTGTTACAATAACCATGTCTTTCCTTGATTTGGATCTCCAATGGGTCTATGCGAACATTACTCGGATAGGGCAGCATTGCAACTAGGGTGGTTAGCGCATCAACTAACTCATTGTGGCACCGAGGTATATATCTAAACTCGACGTCTTTAAATAGATTACTAAGGTTCTCCACATGCTGTCTGTAGGGAAGGAGTTTAACATCCCGAGTTTCCCACTCTCCCTGAGCCTGCTTAATGATCAAGTCGGAGTCCCCCTTGATCAACAACTCTTCTACATCCATGTCAATGGCCATGTTCATGCCCATTATACAAGCTTCATACTCAGCAGTATTATTTGTGCAGAAAAAACGGAGGCGGGCCGTGGCTGGGTAGTGTTGTCCTGTGGGTGAAATCAAGATTGCCCCTATCCCAATACCTTTCGCATTAGCTTCTCTGTCAAAGAACATTTTCCAGGTGTCAGTGCCTTATGAGATTATCTCGACGGATTTGATTTCTTCATCCGGAAAATAAGTGCTCAAGGGTTGGTACCATCAACCGGATTTTCAGCTAGATGATCGTCCAATGCTTGAGCTTTCATAGCTGTGCGAGTGACATAGACAATATCGAATTTCGTAAGCAAG
>ML399549.1:7909-46220 GCA_005239525.1 Nicotiana knightiana | reverse complement strand
AATGGTTTGCCCATGGCGGACATCATATTTTGGAAGTAATCAGCTTCCTGTGCTTGTAGAAAGACGCTGACCATTTCAACCTCATCCATCGGAGGTTTGACCCTGGAGGCCTGCTCGCGCCATTTGATGGCGTACTCTCTGAAACTCTCTGAGGGTTTCTTTTTGAGATTGGATAGTGAGTTCCTATCGGGAGCGATGTCCACATTGTATTGGAATTTCCAGACAAAGTCCCGTGCCAGGTTATCCCATATGTGCCAGCGGGATATATCCTAGTCCATGTACCATTCTGATGCAATTCCCATCAAGCTTTCTCCAAAATATGCCATGAGAAGTTCCTCTTTCCCACCTGCTCCCCGGAGCTGGTTACAGTACCTTTTCAGATGAGCTATGGGGTCCCCATATCCGTCATATTTTTCGAACTTGGGGGTTTTAAACCCAAGAGGCAAGTGGACGTGAGAGAACATGCACAAATCTGCATAGGAGATGCTTTTCTGCCCGCTCAGCCCCTGTATATTCTTGAGGCTCTGTTCAATACTCTTCATTTTCCGAGTTATTTCTTCGTGCCCGAGGCCTTTCTTATCTTGTCCCAAAGTGACCTCAAGCTGAGGTTGTTGGGGATATGCATTGAGAGTAATATGAGCGGTATCTAGATGGACGGACGGTGTTTCGAATGTGAATGCTGGAAGCTCGAAACTTGATCCAGAGATAGTCGGCGGAGCCGTGGCAGAGTTTGGTGGTGTGGTGAAGATATTGGAAGACACACCGGAAAACAGGGCCTGGGGGCGAACCTCAGAAGGCCTTCCGTCACAGTAAGCCGACATAGTTGGATATCCAAACGGTATGGCTGGGTAGCTTATGGGGATGTTGGATGTCCCGCCTGCCCTAGGAATTATCTCTGGGAAACCCGGGATGGTACTGAGTGGTTCCCTACCATTGACCATGCGTCCCACATTTCCAGCATGCGGCAACACAGAGTCCTGTTCTCTTCAGCTGTTGCTGACTCAGACGTTAGGATGGATGGATTTAGGTCTTCAACGGAAGAGTTAACGATTGGCAAGTGACTTTCACACATCATTTCTATGCTCCCTTTTGATATAGTGAAGTAAGGATGGGAAGCCAGGTTACCGCAAAACCAGCCACCTAAAAATACCTTAAATATTGAACCAACAAAATGTTAGGTTGAAGCATTTATCACATAGGCAATCGCACGTTTGGAGTATGCAATGCACCTGAGCAATTTAAACGCTTTTCTATATGTTTTTGCAGCAGTTGTGTACTTCATCCCGGCTTTATTTCTCGGCTTTTCCCTTTTTATCATTCTTACCCTTATTCTGTTATTGTTTCCGCTCTTTTATTCCTTGCTCGATTTTTTTTCTTATGGTTATGACCGAATCCTATGTGGATTGCCTACGTATCACGGCGCCGCGTGAATCATATCATCTCGTAGTTCATGCCACGAAACCAAAGGACAGAAATGCATATTTTTCTAAAAGCTTCATTCTAACATTTTCATTCATTAAATAAAACACTTCTGATTACAGAAAACTTGTAGCCCACTTTTGGAATTTCAAAGTTTGCAAAACAGACTCGACACATATTTTCTAAAAATATAAAAACTACTGTGGACTCAAACATGACTACAACTAGAAAAATGAAATATAGACTCGAAAAACATCAAAAATACATCAGTGCTTCCGTTGCTCCAGGAGCCGGTGGGCATCATTCAGCCTTGCCACAGGCCTGCATGCTATGTCTTGCCGGAGGCGGTAAAGGTCGTCCATTATCTTGTGGACGAAGATCATAACCGCTGAGAAGAAAGTGGTCCAAGTCATAACTTCGCATTCCTGGCATCTGGAGACGATGTAGTCAGCTATCTCTTGGACCCTTCGCCTGATGATACCCTTTTCTTGAAGTAGGCGCCCAATTCGCTGGGATCTCGCCTCTAAAGTCTGGGCGTCTTTTTGACTCTGCTCTTGCCATTGTTTCAACTCTCTTTCCAACTGAGTCATCATGGCATAGCACTGTTCCCTCTCTGTCTTAAATCTTTTTTTCTGTTTGGCCATTTCGTTCTCGAGGACGGCCAACTTTTCCTTCAAGCCTATGACTTCCTGGTCATATTTCCTTTTTAGTCTCTGGACAAACTCTGTTCTTTCCTCTGCACTTCTTGTTAATCTTGCCCGAACTCCGGCCAGTTCTTCTTCAGCTTTGTCTAGATCATTTCCATAGCTGCACACTTTATGCCTCAGGCTGTTGATAAGCCTTTCATTAGTTCTGCTTCTCTCTGGGTTCTCAGCAACTGTTTTTAATTCCTGTATCTGGCCCGGAGAACTTCATTTTCTTGGGCTAATCTATTTTTCTCCCCTTCAATTGTGGCAGTATGTAGAATGTTTTCAAATTTGATTTCCCTGACCTGGGCTTCCAACTTGCTTATGGTGGCTCGGTAGCTGTTTTCCTTTTCTAACCAAGCCCAATGCTCTTGTGTCTGCTCGGTGAATTGTTGCACGTGGGGTCTCTTTGCGGGTCGTTCTTGCTCTTGATGCTCCCTGCCCCTTATGCCATACCAAGAAGTGTAGGCGGTCTCCACTTCCCTTTTAGATAAATCTCTCACCCGAGTTTGAGGTTCTAAAAACCTGCACTCGTTCCAGATTTGACGGACCATGTCTTCAAGAAATGCAGCTCTTGGGCATAACTCAATGGCTTGTTGGCTTAAGTCCTCGTCATGGGGAACACTCTGTTGTCTCCCCAACTGGTATAAGACCCGGTGTGGGGCATATGGATGAATGCTTCGCATGCCCATTAACAGGAGATAGCAAACCTCAGCAGACATATTGATAACCTCGCTGACAGGGAGCTACCCGAACGTCCACTCGATTTGGTTGGCAGTCAGTGAACTCAAGTATGAGTGCCAGGCTTCCGTGCCCTTAGGAAATTTGTGGCCTATTACCCGAGTACCATGCTCCTCGATGCAATTCAAACTGGTTAAGCCGTAGTTCATGTAGCCTGGGCGGTGACAGAGGCGCTCGATCAGCCAGATTTGTAGAAGCAGGTTGCACCCCTCAAAGAACTTTCCCCCAAATTGGCAAACTGTCAGAGCACGGTAAATCTCAGCTAAGACCATCGGCATAAGTGTGCCATTGGATTTTTTTCATCATGAAATCTGCCATTCCCACAAGCCCGATGTCTATGCATCCATCACTTCTTGGGCAAATCACGGTGCCCAAGAATGCTACCACAAAAGCTAGCCCCCGGCGGGCTTCCCATTTAGCCTGATCTTTGTGAGTTAGACCAGTGTTTTTAGCCTCATAACCCTGGGGATCTCCATAACGTCTGTAAAGAAAATAGAAAGTGTAGAAACCTTCGGATAGGTGTGGGTCTTGGACGTCCCGACTAATTTTCAACAAATCAAAAAACTTATGTGGAGTCACCGCCCTGGGTGCCACTGGGTACCGACTTCTAAGATTGTCATTGAGACCAGCATACCCTGCTATTTCCTCTAGCGTGGGCGTCAATTCAAAGTCTGAAAAGTGGAACACGTTGTGGGAGGGATCCCAAAACGGTACTAGAGCCTCGACGATGTCCAACCTCGGCTTGATTTTTAAAAGACCAGTAAGTCCCCCTAAAGCTTTCATAACAGACTTTCTACTGGCTTCCTCCAAGTCGCTCCACCACATATGGAGTCCTAGAGGGATTTTCTCGACTGTCCTGAAGGGGATGTTTTCAACTGTATTCATCCTGCACAGTCGTTTTTGATTAAAACCACAAAAATTTTGAAACGTGTTATTTTTGCAAAGGGTTTTTTAATAAAGAAAAATGGACCATCTTTGCGAATACAGCCCTTCAATACTTCAGGTAGGAGGTTTTTTTAAGGCTGTGTTTGCGAATTAGGTCGAAATTTAAAGACAAACCACAGGCGGCCACTTTTGCAAAAACGGCCTTCCGGTGCCCCTCTTGGGCAATCAGGCTACAATGGCGTCACCTAATTTTATTTGGGACTATACCCCTTTGATTTAAAAAAATAGAGTTGGACCCGATGAGGGTTACCTACGTATCCCACACCCGTGAGAATCAAACAATGCGTAGTTCGGAAAAATCCTGACTGATTAAAATATACACCCACTCATTTTGTTTCGGAATATTATTTTCAAAAATTTTGGCAGAGTTTCGGGATAAAAGGGATTTTTCAAAACAGGGTGAATTTTCTATCCTACCTCACTTTTGGTTTTTCTGTTCGTNAGCGGACAGCTCGAGCCGAGGTCGGGGCAGCGTATCGGGAATACAGAAGCTTCACCAGCTTTGCAACTTGTCCGTACCTCGTTCTAAAATTTGGATATGACTCTAATAGAAAAGAAGTAACACAAAGTGCATACTTCCCAGATGATTTAGAAGACTCAGAGAGAAGAAGGGTTTCGGCACAGTTTATATGCAATTCAGATAAATATCAAAGCGGTAAATATGGCAATTAGCACATCAGGTTTAAACACGTAAAAATCAGGTAATAAAGAAAGCCAAATATAACAGCTATTCTAAGCTCGAGTTCTTGAACCCTGAACCAGAGATTCTAGGTTTACACATCCCCAGCAGAGTCGCCAGAGCTGTCACACCTCCTTATTAACCCGGTGAGGGCAATAAGGGAGTTTTTCCAATTAAAGTAATATTATTCGGTTTTGGGACTTATTATTATTTCAGAGTCGCCACCCGGATTTTTGACGATGCTCCGGGACACCGTTTTGTTTTAAAATCCCAAACCGAGGAAATTTTGACTCTGTTTTGATTTGTCCACGATCAANTTACATGTTTTAGCCTATTGTGCATTTAGCCTTTTTAATTTTTAAGTCGCTTTTAATATTTATGGATTTATCTTGAAACAAGTCATGATGGAGTGCACTTGTTTGTTTTTGGACACATTGTAACCGCGCCACATGAAATGCACCCACGATTATAACATGTGATTTTTATTATTGTTTTGAGTTAGAGTCGGGGACATGAATTGCCACTCCCGAGTGTAGATTATATGGTCAAGATTATGGTCATGACGGTTAAAAATGCCTATTTGAGGCGATATTCAATTATTCTCTAAGTTTTGGAATTTTTATCTAAAAGAGGTATTTTTTAACTTACGGGATATGTATATACACCAATTTGGATATTTATGGATTTATCTTAGAACAAGTCACGATGGCGTGCACTTGTTGTTTTTGAACACATCGCACCCACGTCACATGAAATGCACCCGTGATTGCTTCGTGTGATTTTATTAATGTTTGAAGTGAGAGTCGGGGGCATGAGTTGTCACAACCGAGTGTAGGTTATGTATAGTCACAAAAAGGCTTATTTGAAGCACTATTTGAATTTTTACTAAGTTTCATAATTTAATCTAAAAGAGGTATCCTTAGCCTATAAGATATGTATAAAATCATCTAGAAATTAGATTTACTATCCTAAAGGACAAGTGTTTGGGTTATGGCCATGTTTTAGCCCAATTTTAGCAAACACCTTTAGGCCAATCCTAGCATGCTAAAACGAAGGAAATTGAAAAGTACAAAAATTGATTCATGTGAACACATTTCAACTAACAACTTATGTAAAAGGCGACAGGTTATTCAAACATCCTTACAATTGCATATACATCTGAATCGAAATTCCGAATGAGAGTTTAACCAAGTTTAAACCTTCTGCCCTTTTTATTTTATAATGTTGTATTACACGTGATGCATGTTTAAAGATATGATTTCAGATTTAAGAACTGGGCCTGCTACTGTGCTGGGAATTCATCAGACTCAAGCTTTAAACTCGATTTTAAGTGAAAAAATAATAATCAGCCATTTATAATATAATCGATATTTCTACTAGTTTAGTTGTAACATAAAAAATTATGTGAGAATAATTTGAACTTTTAAGCGAAATATACTAATCAAATTTTTGGGTTGTGCAGGTTTAGAAAATACACTGCCTATTAGTTGAGCTTTTACACCCCCCAGGTCCAATATCCCAATCAAACTAGTTCAGGCCTTAATGGGCCACTTTTAGCAGTTTGGCCTATTTCTATATTAAAATAAACAACATATATTAAACAGTCCAGTTTTTGTTTACAATGATTACAAAAGAAACAATGAGTCTATAGATACATTTCACATCAGTATTTAACTGTAACGATATAATTTTTTGGATCTAAAAACAGTAAAGATACAACTCTAAATGATGGGTGCTTCGACTTGAATCCTCTTGAGTTCACTTGTGACTAAAGCACCTGCGCCTCTGTTTGTAATTTTCAAATACCCAAGATAAGAGTTTATGCATTATTTATGGAATGAATCTGACCATTAGAGGGTCAGATTCAACTCCACTAATGTTATGTTTGAACATAAGGTTCTTATATCCTTAATAGTTTTAGCAAAAATAGCTTAGTTAGAAAAAATTGAACTCATATATATAAAAATACTGGTTCCATAGCAGACCCCAAAGAAGACTCATGATAAACGTCTAAACCATGATATTAACTAACACAAGCTTTACATGTTTAGAGTGAATCTGACCTAACTAGTGGTCAGATTCACATCTCTAATGTTGTTTTATGCAGTTTCATACTCTATGGAGGTTAGAATTACTAAACATATATCCACAGATGTGAGTACACATATACGACATTTGAATCCAACAAACATGTGACCAAATCTGATTTTTCAAGCAAGTAGAAGCATACCAACACATAGAAAACTGAAACTTCTAATAATCACTAAAAACATGTATACATTGATATTCCAGCAAGGTTTCATTCAAAGAATTCCATTTCATACAATATAGAATTACATACCTTAAGACGTAAGATAGCAAGGTATATGAACAAATAAAGGTCAAGAAAAGCTAGAAATTTCAAGCTCAACACAACAACCAGAACAACAGCAAACCAACAAGAATACCCAGAAACAACAGCTTGAATAAACCAGATTTTTGAATGAAAAATCAACAAGAAAACTAGTTTTTTCCCAGGAAAGCCATAACCAAAAAGAAACCAATTTTTTCAGAATGTTCTTGCACTAATTTTGATGTTTTCAGTGTCCTTTCTGTTTTTCAGAGTAGTGGTATATTTTTAGAGCAGTATTTGCTAGTGTGTGTGTGTAAATTCTCTGTGGAGAATCTTTTCTTAAAATCTGTGGTTCAAGTGTGGTAATGTATCTAAAATCCTTGTGTAAAAAAAGTATCTTTTTCAGATNATACAATATAGAATTACATACCTTAAGACGTAAGATAGCAAGGTATATGAACAAATAAAGGTCAAGAAAAGCTAGAAATTTCAAGCTCAACACAACAACCAGAACAACAGCAAACCAACAAGAATACCCAGAAACAACAGCTTGAATAAACCAGATTTTTGAATGAAAAATCAACAAGAAAACTAGTTTTTTCCCAGGAAAGCCATAACCAAAAAGAAACCAATTTTTTCAGAATGTTCTTACACTAATTTTGATATTTTCAGTGTCCTTTCTGTTTTTCAGAGTAGTGGTATATTTTCAGAGCAGTATTTTATAGTATGTGTGTAAATTCTCTGTGGAGAATCCTTTTTTTTTAAAATCTGTGGTTCAAGTGAGGTAATGTGTCTAAAATCCCTGTGAAAAAAGTATCTTTTTCAGAGAATAGGGTAGGGTATTTATAGGGATTTTTAGGGTAGGATCTCATTAGCATATTCCTTATCTAATTTGGCTGAAAATAGTAAAGGTACAGCTGTCACCTTTATCTTTTGGGACATCTGCCCTCATTCTAGAAAATTCCAGCCTGTGTAATTACTATTCTATCCCTAAAAATCTGATTTCCTAGTTCTAGAGGGTTCTTGGGTTGTTATACCCAAAATTCCTTCAACTAAGGTTCCTAAAATACCCCTTGATATCCTTAGAATTACTCCTTAAGTAATTAAGGGCTAGGTTGTTTTAGATTACGACTTACCAATTAATAAAAATGGTTACGTTATTAAACTGTGATTTATCTTAGTTTCAAGTTAAGCTTAATTAGCCAAGTGTGATTGATTCCTAATTAACTTAATCAAGCTGATTTTAAACCTGTTTTGATCCTAAGTGAATCACTTTTAGGAATTAGATTTGATTAATTATTAGGTGTTAACTAATTTCATTCCAATTTAGTTGATTACATTAGTGGCTCAAACTTTTAAGGAAGTTGGAAGCCCAATATTCTTTAAGAGGTGAGGTTAGATAATTAACTTAGGTTAGTTAGTTTAGGTCCTTAGACATTAGTTAATTATACTATAATTCGTTTTAGTTTCAAATCCACACTTAACTAGTTAAGTATAATTAACTTTCCATTACCTAATTAGTCAATTTAGGTGGGTGATTAAACTTTTGGATCATACTGGAATCAAAAGACAAATTAGGGTAAATAGGTTTATGTCTGAACACAATTCAACAAATCAGTCTAGATCCTAAAACCCATAAACTAAGCAGGGAATTAATCAATGATAATTAACCAGCAGTGATTATCTTTCACAAATTGCTACACCAAATTAATTACCAGAAACAGTTACACATATACATGATTTGGTTTCAATTAGAAATTTAAGATTATCTTCCTCTAATCGGACAGTGTTGAACATGAATTAAGAAACCAACAGAAAAGTTACGAATCCTAACTAAACGACAGTGATGAAAACAGTAAGATAAGCATGTGTACTAAAACAATCATGTAATATATCAAAACCTAAAAACTAACCCTAGTTAGCCTAAACTTTATGCAATCAAAACTAAACTTCAGATAATTTATGAAATTTAGCATGTTTCAATTAGCCTAAACAAACGAGTACAAACAGACAAGATCAAACAAAACAGAAAAAGACCTAATATTGCAATTACATAAATCGTGCAAGCTAAATAAGAAAATGAACATAGAAGAAGATAGAAGATAAAGATAAAGAAAACAAAAGAGGAATTACCCAAGGTTTGGTTTGGGAAAAATAGTCACGAACTTGAACCAAACTCCACGGGATAAAATGAACTTTAGACGACCATAAATCGATTTCTCTCATCAAGAGAAATCGATTCATGAAAGTCTCTGGTTCAGACGACCCAAAAATTGAACGAAAATCGAAAGGAGAAAACTAGGGTTTTGGATCTTAGATCCGAGATTCGAGAATCTTTAAGCTTGTTTGAAGGAAACTATGGTGATATACGGAAATAGGGAGATGAGGTGATCATCTGGTGTTAATTTGGTATGGTTTGGAGGTGGTCCGCCGCCAATAGGCGATTTCCAGGCGGTGGAATATGGTGGGAATCCTAGGGCGGCTAGGGTTTGGTTATACAGAAGAGAGAGAGACGGAGGGGATGGGGGAGGGTGTTAGACTTTGAGTTCTGAGGGTGTGGGGGTAGGGTTTGGACAGTTTTATACTTAGGGGTCCTTAGTTTAGGACCGTTGGATCAATAAGATCCAACGGTCAGGAGGCTTGAGGGGATGAAAACGGGGTCGTTTGGGATGGGCGTTGGGGCAGGACGGGTAAAGGTGTATTGGGCTGGGTCGTTTAGGTGGTGTCAATAAAGAATTGGGCCTGGGTCCTTCTTGGCCCATGTCCAATTTTTATTATTCTAAGCTTAATTTTAAACTAATTAATCTAATTAAAATCAAACCTAATTAAATTTAAAAGATGCAATAATCAAAACTACATTACCTCAAATAATCATCATTTGTTTGCTACTTAATTCAATTATTTATAAATAAATTCATAATTCTTGGATAATAACGATGCACCTTATTATGCAATTAAAAATAATTTTAAAAGACGAATTATAAATATACGATGCAAAATAATTCACAATTAACACTAAAATTCAACAAAATCCATAAGATTAATTTACTTATCTAATTTTGTCGGAGTATTTAGTAGGTGAAAAATTACATGCTCATAGCTGCCCCTCTTTGCTCGGAAACACGAAGATTTTCCGGGCAAAGATAAAGTGAGCAGTTATGAACAACTTTTACCTCTTCAAATACTCCAAGTGAAGCGTTTTTGAAAAGTTTGACTGAACCCTGCTTCAAAGGTTGCCTACATATCCTTGGCTATAAAGGAATCAGGTAAGTGTAGTTCTGGAGGTTTTGGTAGCTGGGACTACCGGGTAACTGTGATTTCACTGTGGCTGTTGCTGCTGCTGATCTCCTTATTACACCCAAGTACAAAACGAAGGACTAACTAAAACCTATCAGCTGCTAAATTACAAGATTTCTATCTAGGACTTGGTCTTGAGTCTTGATCTTTTGCTGACTCTGACCCGGATCCTGGTGTTTGTTAATCGCAGATGCTGGTTTTCTCTTATCGTTCCTTGGATCAAAGCAGGATATACTGGACGGATGACTTCAATCTCGTCCTGAATAGTCCACATCTTCCCCGTTCGTGCGCTTTTGGATTCAATCTTCTCTTTCTTCTTTTTTTTTTAGTTATTTTTTGGATCGGAACTTCTTCTTTTTGGTCGTCTCGAGTTCCAATGTCCAAGAAACATAACTTGCACAAAAATCAAAACAAACGAACAAAATTTTCTGCCCCAGTTTTCACTAGGAAAATTTCGTGAGTTATTGTAACAAATTCTATGCTACTTTATTATTGAAGGCAATGAAAAACCGGGACTGGTTCACCCGGAGTTACTGTAGACTAGGGGGTGGATACCCTATATCTCAAAGCGGGATCAACTAGGGGTTGGGAGCCCTATGTTGCAAAATGAAATCAACTGGGGATTGTGTACCCTATGTTGGAAAAGAAATCAACCAGGGAGTGTATACCCTTGATTGGAAAATAAAACATCAACCAGGGAGTGTATACCCTTGATTGGCAAAGAAAACATCAACCAGAGAGTGTATACCCTTGATTGGAAAAGAAAACATCAACCAGGGAGTGTATACCCTTGATTGGAAAAGAAAACATCAACCAGGGAGTGTATACCTTTGATTGGGAAAGAAAACATCAACCAGGGAGTGTATACTCTTGATTGGAAAAGAAAACATCAACCAGGTAGTGTATACCCTTGATTGGGAAAGAAAACATCAACCAGGGAGTGTATACCCTTGATTGGCATCGACTACGGGAGTGTATACCCTGCGTCGGGAAAAATCAACCAGGGAGTGTATACCCTTGATTGGAAAAGAAAACATCAACCAGGGAGTGTATACCCTTGATTGGAAAAGAAAACATCAACCAGGGAGTGTATACCCTTGATTGGAAAAGAAAACATCAACCAGGGAGTGTATACCCTTGATTGGAAAAAGAAACGTCAACCAGGGAATGTATACCCTTGATTGGAAAAGAAAACATCAACCCGGGAGTGTATACTCTTGATTGGAAAAGAAAACATCAACCGGGGAGTGTATACCCTTGATTGGAAAAGAAAAGATTAATCAGGGAGTGTATACCCTTTATTGGAAAAGAAAACATCAACCAGAGAGTGTATACCCTTGATTGGGAAAAGAAAGCATCAACGAGAGAGTGTATACCCTTGATTGGAAAAGAAAACACCAATGATGGATTGTATAACCTTGATTGGCATCGACTACGAAAGTGTATACCCTTGATTGTAATTACTACACTAGTTACTAACTAAATAATACACTTAAACAACTTAATAATTACACGTGACACCAAACCGGATCTATGACAAATCACAAATGCTGTACACATATTTGGACGTTTTTTGTGAGAAGAAAAATAAAAAAAGAAAAAAAAGAAAGAAAGACTCGAGGAGAACTCGGTGGTAAACTGGAGATTTGGTATCCTCTGAATAATAGTAGTATCATATATCCATTTCAGATAGCGATCAGAAAAGAACCGTCAGAATCCCAACTCGGCGAAAGCTCTGCGGTATGCAAGCCTCAATCTATTCAATTGAATTTTTTTTTTTTTGGCCTCTTGTTCCCGGAAATATATATGAATTCATAATCTTATGAAAATGCGATTAATATTTATGTTTTTTTATTCAATTCCATCCAATCAATTGAAAGTTCACTCCGTTTGACCTCTTCGTTATTTTCTGAAAAATTCACTTTCAGGTTATAATATGTATGATCTGATTTTAAATAAGTTGGTAATTTTCTTAGTTTTTGCGTGAATTACCACGTTGTAATTCGAATATTTGGTTGATGATTGATTGTTTTTGCTTTTGTAATTGAAAGGGCTTCATTTTTTGTTTTTGAATTGTAAGGACTTAGATATTTTGCTTTCTTTTAATTAGTTAAGTTAATCTTACAATAAGCCAAAGCACTTAATTATTTAAGGTAATCTCTTTTATGATGTTAACTGGTTTTATTTTTTTTTGTTTATTCTTAGTTTTAACCACTTTGTTCGTGTTTTTTGTGCCTTTTCTTTTAATGGATTTTGAGGTCTTATGTGGTACTGGTATCTTATCTGAATTTCAAAATTTAGTACTTCTCCATCCTTTTTGCTTGAATTAGCTCGGAAAAGTTTGATGTTATTGTCTGAAACTAGCCGGTTGATTCCCTGAATTTTTTACCACTACGTAATGAAGAGAGTTTCCCTTTTTTACTCTGGATAACAGGGACTTTAAAACATTTTGCTCCAGGATTTAACAAGTTCAACCTTTGGATATTTTAACATTGAAAACATTGCACATTAGAAGTAATGTTTAACACTTAGAGTATATACGTATATCGGGTTCAACTTGTAGTTGAACCCATTGACTATATGCTATATTCATCACTGTTTTGCGCTCCTTTTTTGTTGGTTCAATTCAGCTCTGCCTATTTATGAAGTTAATTAGTGTCTAATAGTGTCCTATGATTCAAGAGAGAGATGTATGGGGTTTTTTCCCCTTTTGGATCTCTTTCTTTAATTTTGTAGGTTGAGTTTTTTGTTTTCTTCCTTTGGTAAAAATATGTTTTATGCATTTCAGGTTGTTACTAGATTGATGAAAAAGAAGTCTAGTCCAGATGGATAATTTACCAGATGAATTACTCTTGGATATTTTGGGAAGGAGTAAGAGAACCACTGATAGGAGTTCTATATCCCTAACTTGCAAACGCTTCCACAAATTGGCTAATGTGCTGAGAACATCTATCCGCGTGGGGTGTGGGTTACATCCTGCCTCTGATGCGTTAACTGCTCTATGCAACAGATTCTGTAACTTGGAGAAAGTGGAAATTATCTACTCTGGTTGGATGTCCAAGTTAGGGAAGCAGTTGGATGATCACGGCCTTCTCATTCTTTCAAGTCATTGCCCTTCGCTCAAGGACCTCATGTTGAGTTATTGTACTTTCATTACGGATGCTGGTCTGAGTTACTTGGCTTCATGCTTGAAACTTGCATCCTTGAAGTTGAACTTTGCCCCCAGAATTACTGGTTGTGGCATCCTGTCTCTCGTTGTGGGCTGCAAAGGCCTCACTGTGCTTCACCTGATTCGGTGTCTTAATGTCAGTAGTATGGAGTGGCTAGAATATCTTGGAAACCATGAAATGCTTGAAGATCTTTGCATCAAAAATTGTAGGGTGATTGGAGAAGGTGATTTGATTAAACTAGGGTCTACTTGGAGAAAATTGAAGAGACTGCAATTTGAGGTTGATGCCAACTATAGATACATGAAGCTTTATGACCGTTTGGCAGTTGATCGATGGCAAAAGCAATGGATCCCATGTGAGAACATGCTTGAACTTAGCTTAGTGAACTGCGTTATCAGCCCTGGGAGAGGGCTTGCATGTGTTATAGGCAAGTGCAAGAATTTGGAAAAGATTCACTTAGACATGTGTGTTGGGGTGAGGGACTGTGACATAGTATGTTTGGCCCATAAATCAAGCAACCTTCGATCAATCTCTCTCCGGGTTCCATCAGACTTCTCCCTTCCTCTTCTACAAAACAATCCGTTGCGGTTAACAGATGAAAGTCTAAAGGCAGTGGCTCAGAACTGCTCTCTGCTTGATACAGTTAGGTTGTCTTTCTCTGACGGGGAGTTCCCCTCATTTTCTTCCTTTACATTAAATGGAATACTAATGTTAATACAATTGTGTCCGATAAGAGAACTTGCTCTTGACCATGTGTATTCTTTTAATGATGTTGGAATGCAAGCTCTTTGTTCGGCACAATATCTCCAAATCTTGGAACTTGTGAGGTGCCAAGAGATCACAGATGAAGGCCTGCAGCTTGCTGGCCAAATTCCTCAATTGTGTATATTACGGCTGAGGAAGTGTTTGGGAGTGACTGATGATGGGTTAAAGCCTCTTGTCGGATCTTACAAGTTAGAGTTGTTGGTTGTGGAGGATTGTCCACAGATATCAGAAAGGGGTGTTCAAGGAGCTGCAAAGTCAGTCTCCTTCAAACAAGATTTGTCATGGATGTACTAAGTTTTCCCATTTGTAAATATTTTTCCAGATGTTGTACAGGTTAGGTTATTGTGTCTGTTCGACCTTTTGTACAGTCACTCATTTCATTTTGTTCCATAACTATTCTGTAATCTGCATCACGAAGTTCGATTTGTCCACATGTTGCATAATAAATGTTAATCTGAGGTTCTGTACCATTCCCTGTGAAGCAGCTTGTCACTACTTTCTACTATTATCTGTGTATCTTGTTGCATATTGAGGGTGCCCTACTTGTGTTCATCCTATAACATGTTTGGTATGAAATTGATAATGGCAAGAGTCTCCAGTGTGAGCATTAATGATGAAAGTTGCTTTCAGATGATTATCAACCTGTTTTTAGATTTTTCTTTTGATCAGTATCAACCTATTTTTGGATTAGTTGATTGCTAATAGATTCATTACATGACTGGAAAAGAAAGGAAAGAAAAATAAGATAAACAATTCATTCATTCCAATCCCATCTTTTAGATATACATGTTAAGAACAATGGATATATGGATGAAATATTTACATGATTTAACTAATTTCCCCTATTTAGTGTCCTCTTTACCCAACATTTTACTGCATAGATTCCAACTCCATCTAAAGGAACTTGTTTCCCATTCATTTGGATGTGCTTTTTCGCTCAAAATGGTTTTTTATTTTGACCAAATGAAGCTATGCCTACAAAACTTGAGATTCCCCTTGCTAAAGCTGATTCTAAACACTGGACACCCCTGGATTATTCTAGGGAAATTGTTGTAGTACAGAGGAACCCCCCAAACCCAAACTTGTAAAACTGTCTTCTGGCTTTCAGGATGCTCTCCCCTGTCAGTCTTTGTGTTCATCTTTCATTTGTATTCCGTTGTACCTGGAGTGCTGCTATGCAATCTAGGACAACAAACAGTTTTGAGCTGGTAAGGTAAGGGTGTTCTTTGGCTGCCCGACATATATGTTGAAGCAAGGAGAATCTTTTTCTACTTTGTGTGTGAGTGGGGGTCCTTAAGCTTGATTGACTGATACTAAACTTGCAGATTTTGTGCATTCTGGTCTCAATGTTGGATCTTACAAATTTTGTAGTGGTCTAAACCTTGGAATCGTTCTATTTTCTAGAATTGCTTGGTTTCTCTTACAGTGTTATCAGTCATGTAAATGCTTTGTGTTAAGGAGTCGTACTTTGATCATTCCTTGATGCTCTTTTGGAAAGAATGATGACGGGAAGGGGGATTGGAAAGCTTCTTTCGCCTCTGACATAACACTACAAAAACAAAACAATAGAAACTGTGGTTTGGGTGCCTCTTTACTGCAAGAGTATATCTTGCGTGAAGATTTATGGTGTCTGTTCTTTTAGCATAAATGGTTATATGGATTGGCTCATTTATAGTAGCATAAAGAATGTCTAAAGTAACTTTACTTCAATTTGCTTGAATTGATGGTCAAGAATCATAAAGGTGCTCGATTGACCAACATAAGATGATATAGACTTGTTCCAATTATGCCTTGCTATTTCTTTGCATTGTATTTTTTAGACCAATGTTGCATCTACCCAGTTAGAAAAAGATATAACATTCCTTCTTACATTCAGATTCCTAAGGAAGAAAAGATATATTCAGCGAATGAAGTTTATGCCGACAAGTGTATATTTAGATGTCTTTGCATTCTTCTAAGAAAGATTCTGGTTTATTAGTATGTTATAAATGTTTCTTTGCTTCACTACATTATCGATGAGTTCCATGCTTCAGGCTTATGGTACTGTACTAAGTTTTGTAGGGGGAAAGGAAAGTGCTTAACATGGAGGAAGAGAATGATGATAGCCAATGGAGCTGCTAAAGGTAAGTTTCAGTGCCTCTATGGCTGATCAATTGAAGATGACAAGACAATTTTGATACATGTTCCCCTTGCTATCCCACAGAAGCTGCATAACAGAATCAAAGCAATTATTAGTACTTCGTGACATAAATACAAGAAGCATGTTGGTAGGAGAAGGATTTGTAGCCAAGGTCTCAGGATTCGGATCTATAGAATCAAGCGCTTGGGAATATCATATGTTAGCACTCAAATAGATGGCCATTTGAGTCTTCCTACTGATGTATACAGGTATGGTGTTATGCAACTGTTGATTGTTGCTTCTAGATGAGAAATATAGGAAGTTAATATTATCATTTGGTTGGGCAAGGAGAGTCAATATGAAATAGCATTCTATTTCAATATGATCCATTTCCTCTACCTGCAAAAATCTTAGTGATTGATGTTATAGGCATGGATGCAATTATTCCTTTAGGCATATGGAGAAAACACAAATATTTTCGCCATCATGGTTTGCAACTGTACCATTCATTGGAATACTCAGGAAATCTGTGTTAATGCCTTTAACGGCCATGGCATTTACCATAGCTGCATCTGTTCTTGGGACAAGTCATAGGCTCTAGGGCTGAACGATATAGGCTGAAAGACGTTGCAAGTAAAAAATTGATTCTTACCAAAAACTCAACTCCTGGAAACGGTCAACTCGTGGTTAATGGAGTTAGAGGTGGAAACTGCAGTGAGATTGTTGATTGGAGCAAAGGTCCTCTGCAGATTGCTGGTCCCTCTTCAACAACCAGTGTATTTATCTGATGCTTGGTATCTTTGATGTTGTAATGATATGTTTCATGAGGTCGCATTCGACCTATTTGTTCTTTATATTTATTTCTATCAGCATACTACATTCGGCAATTGAAATAAGGGACGGGATGAGCATTGTTTCTTGTTTAGGGACAGTTGATTTATTCATGAAATTTGGGAGAGTATTTTCTGTAGCAGAACGCCAAAAGAGATTTTCTATTCAAGCTTTGATCTGAATGTGTACGTTTCTGTGTTTTGACAATATATTGTTTTTCCTGTGTTGCGCATTGCTCTTAATTGACAAAGCAGATGATTGTCACCTTCGTGATGATATTGCTACTGGGAAAATATACCTCTTTTCAAGAATATACAGGCAATATATGAAATAGGTGGAGCCTAAAAAAATGAAAAAGAAAAAAGTTCGACCGAGAAAACACAAACTCCGTGATTTTAAAAAGGGAAAAGAGGTAATATTTATCCCCGGAAAAGAGTTAAATTTGCTTTGACCCTGTTTAATAACAACAACAATATACACAATATAGTCTCGCAAGTGGGGTCTTAGGAGGATAGAGGGTACGCAGTCTTGTTTTCGGTAGATCCTCGGCCCAGGACGGGCAGCTTTGATTCTGTTCAAAATTAAGTAATTTTAACTTTGTTAAACTTTTGGTTTAACATTTCTCCGTTGTTTGGAGAAACCGAGAAAGTCTTGATTGCCCTTGATCTTTGATGGAGCTTCGACTTGAGGTTAACTCCATAACAAAAAAATGAGGTAAAATTGAATCTTTCGAAAAAATTGGACGGGTGAGTCACTGAATTCATGCTGGAATTTCTTTAATGCAAGAGTAAAACGAGATGATTTATTAAAGATAAGAATATAGAAGGAATATTAGAAAAAAAAGGAACAAAATTAAGGAAGTAATTTCGAATAGCATATATGCAAAATTCGGACCTTTTTTCCTTAAAAAAAAGTGACAAAAGAAAGAGAACTAAAGTTACCTCAGGTGAAATGTTCTGTTCAAATAAGCAAACATAAACATGTATCGAAAATTTGATAGTTGCCATTCACTTTATTTAGCTTAATGAGTAGTAATTACACGTGGCAATAGATTGAAAAGCAAACAGTGGACTATATATACTTTGGATTTTGTCATCTTCAAGTTGTATTCGTCTCTTTTCCCACTTTGGTTATTTTCAAGACTCAGTAAACAGTAAATTCTTCTGCAGTTTGGGGGTATTATTCTTGAATTGTCTCATGCATGCATACTTTTTATGGCCAAACATTGTGGATAAAACATTGTTTCTCATGTTAATGTTGCATGCGCATTATATGCTTTCTTTTGGTCCTATTGATCGTTTCTAATTCCTCTGCTTCTTCCTTTTTTCTCTTTGAAAAAAAACTCACAAAAAGATGCAAATGGGAAAGGGTTCAAAGGGAGATGGCACTTGGGTAAGGCTAGAGGCTGACTCCCACAGTAAGCATATTTATTACTTCTACAAGTATTTTTATCATAGCGTCTTTTCAAACCTGGCAGGAGTAAGGTACGCGGACACTCTCCACTGAGTATGTTGTTGTTACTAACTACTAGTACTTAATTATGGAGTTATATTATTCAATTCAAAAATTAGACATATCATCATAGTGTACATGCAATAACACTATTACTGTTCAAATTTATCTAGTTACAAATCACATGCATAGAAGAAATTTCTGTTGAGTTGCAATATCCTTTTCCGGAAAATTCTTTACCATAAAATGATGAGTTTTGAGCACAAAATGAGTGGTAAATTGATGAATTCAGCACTGCTTATTGTTTACATCTATGTTGCGNTGATGAGAAAATGTGATCACATACACAATAAATTTTTCCAAAATAAATTTCAAAACTTCTCTGAAATATATAATACGAGATTTGCTTTTGAAACAAATAAGATACAAGTGTATTAGAGAGATTTGACCTATGTTGCACGGACTCTCCAAAACAGCTGCCGCACCCGTGTCGGATCCTCTAAAAATACACTATTTTTGGAGGATCCGACACGCACCCATCGATATTTTCGGAGAATCCGAGCAACATAGGTTTACATACTATGTACTCCTGTATCATATTCTTGATTGGTTGCAAACTTGTAGTCTCTAAATTCATGCATTTGGGGTTATTGTTGTATTACTGGAATTTCATCTATATACTAAGGGATCATTTTTCCGCAGATAATTATTCGCTTCGACCACGGAAAAGAAAGGAGATATTTAGCTCTGGATCAGGTGATTAATCTAATAAAGGTTCTGTAGCTTTTGGATCACTCAGCTGAAAGCATTTTTTTTTTTTTGACAGATAAATATTCTCTTCGTCCAAGGAAAATAACACAAGGGTTTAGCATGGGAGCAGGTAATGAATTCAGTTGCACATTGTTAGTTGAAGAGTGGCTCAAGTTTTGCACTATGGGGTCTGGGGAGGGTAGTTTGTACGCAGACCTCACCCCTACCTAACAGGTAGAGAGGCTGTTTCCAATACACCCTCCGGCTCAGGAAGGGTAATAAGAAGAAGTGGATAGCAAGAAAGGAAGAAAGAGGGAAGAGAAAAGAAAAAGGAAGAGATAAAGGATAAGTAATACCAAATACTAGCAACAAGGGATACAATACCTGAGTCGAATAACGTAATAAAAATCTAAAAATATAAAGGGACATGCGTGCTACTAAGACTATCGGTGAGCAACTAAAAACTACCAACTAACCTTTTACCTTAATCCTCAACCTTCACACCCTCCTATCAAGGGTCATGTCCTCAGTAAGCTGAAGCAGCGCCATGTCCTGTCTAATCACCTCTCCCCAGTACTTCTTAGCGCTACCTCGACCTGTTCTCCCCACTACCTTTTTATTAAAACCATATTTTGCTTTGGTCAAAGAAAGGAAAGATTCAGACGAGGAAAGGTTTAAGTTAAACAATGCCTCCATATTTTGCTTTTTACATGTTGTTACAAAGGTGAATGCTAGTGAACTATGCATATGTGTGGTCTGCTTTATGGAAGAATATAGGGGTCAGGAAAAATTTGATTGAATTCAAGAAACTTTACATAGTTATAGTTGTTATTTTACAACTCCTATTTTACCTTAGGGTATGGGGTATGGCCCTTCCCGGACCCTGCGTAAATGCGGGATGCTTTGTCCACGCATTACTACACTTAAATCTCTTTTAACTTCAACATCAAATTTTACATTTTGGGACAAAATACTTTAGGTGAAGGTCATGCATGCAGTACTTTATCTTCTGTCATGCACTTAAAATGGATTCGTGGGAAGCATGGGAAGTCCTTTGTTTGTATAGAACACACAAAAGATGTATTCATGGTTTTGTGATTTCTCAATAACCATGTCCTCTTCATATATACTTAATAAACCAAGTCAACTATTTTTGTGCTTGATAATTATCTCAAGATTGAGCTTGTTCCATGTGATATCTATAATTGTTTCTATTGGAGATTTAGAATTGATGCCACTTTCCAGAATATTACTAAATTATGTTTTAGCAGACGATGAAGAAAAACACGAATATGAAGACTTGAAATTTAACAAGACGCTGGGGCAAAGAGCTGAAACTAAGAAGTACAAGCCAAAACTAGTGCTTGAAGATAATCTTGTTAAGACCTTTAGCTCTGAGACACTGAAATGTGCTACCGAAAGAGTAAGAGAAGAGTTATTGGGAGATGAAGAACCTTTGGAAAGATCCTGTAAGCGGGCTTTGGTTTTTGATTCTGGGAATATTGAGAAAGATGATCTAGTTGCTGAAGCTGTTAATATCCCTGTTTATGCGATCCAAACTGCTGATAGTTTCCCATGCAGTCAAACTTTTTCGGGGGATCCAAGCTCCTCAAAGAAGCTTGGTCCATCGTTGCTTCCTTCCAAGATTCTCCAGGCAAAACTTTTCCCTTATTTCTTCACTGTCAATCCTGCAAATGTTGTTTCACTATAATCTCTTCCGTTTCTGATCCGAAGAGTTCTGCTATTATCTGTTGCAGGTTTACCATAGAAGATATGAGAAGAATCAGAGGCACAATAAATGCATAAAAGTTCAGCCATTCTTTCAGGGGCATAACAAGCCTCTCCAGGCAAAAACTTTCCCTCTATTTCTTCAACTGTTATTACTACAAATGTTGTTTCACTGCCGTTTCTAACCCGAGGTATGCTACTACTATTCATTGCAGGTGTACCATCGAAGATTTAAGAAGAAGAATCAGAAACATAACAAGTGCAAAAAAGTTCGCCCATTTTTTCAAGAAACGCGGAACAAGAAGCGGAAAGCATCGATGTGTACTATGAAAGGTAAGGAAGATGGTGGTTTGCCGTGGTTATACAAATTCCTTGGATTCATAATATGTGTGGCATGCCATTTAACAAGCAATTCTATATTTCCTTTTGATGTAATTTTTTTACAGGTATAGAGGACAGCCAAACCAGCCTTTCAATTCTCAAGAAACCAAAGCTTCAAGTACCTAGCAGTGAAAGTGGAGCGATAGTGAAACATAGTAAGAATTCTCAAACACATCACAAGCAGCAAGATGCACTAGTCCCAACCAATGAAACACCTAATTACGCAGACAAAATGATCTTAAGAACAAAAGTAGTCCTTGATGAGGAGACAATACGAGAGTGGAAATTGCTGATGCAACAACCTGAAGAAGAAGGCTGCGGATCAGCCGAATCTGATAAGTGTAAGAAAACGTGGGAAACAGAGAGGGAATTGTTCCGCGGACGAGTGACATCATTTGTTTCTCGCATGCATCTTATCCAAGGTATCAGATTATGCTTCTATTTTAAGACTCTATGATTCTTTTTTTTAAATCACGGTATCAAAATGTGATAATCTAATTTCCTATATGCAACTCTGAAAGATAAAAATTTGTTCAGCATAAATGAGGCAATAGCCTTTATTTAATTCCAGAAATTTCAAGTCTAGAATTCAGAAACATCATCAGAAATTGCATGAACTTGCACGTGTCTGTAAAGTGGAGTCGCAGCATTGCCAGGAGATAACTTTAACATTATTGAAAAATCACTTTACCAGGCCAAATTCAAGCAGACAAACTGCTGCTAACTGTTTGTAAAGTGCAACTTGACGAAATATTTGTCTCAGAACATCACCAAAGCTAAGCACTATCACCTAAGATGAAAACAATACTCATTAACGGCTCCACCTTTTGAAGTATCAAAATGCGAGTTTATGCATCACATTTTGATGTTATGAATACAAATTCAGATGTTTCAGGGCAGTGTCGGAAGCAGAATTTTCACTGATGGGATTCAAAATATACTGTTTATACCTAACAATTAACTTTGACCTTATACATGCAGTTTAATTTCTCAGCGAAGGGGGTGCGGATGAACCTCCACACGCCCCCTAGCTCCGCCCATGTTACAGGGTGATTTCTCTTGGCGAGAGTCAAACTATGGCTTTGATTGTAATCTTTTCTGATTTCTAGTGTTAGCCTATAAAGAAAACATGATAAGAACTTGAGAAATGTAAATTTTTAGATGTAAAAGAATGGCCTCCACAACTGGAATATTTCACATTATCCTAAAGATGGTTTGCCACTTCTTCTCTCTAATCATCATATAAAGAGAATGTGAAGTAGGTGTCAAAATTAGGTACAGGCAGACATAACTGGGTGAAGCTTATATATTTTACAGGTGATAGACAATTCTCACAGTGGAAAGGTTCAATTGTAGATTCTGTGGCTGGGGTGTTTCTGGCTCAAAATGTGGCCGACAACTTGTCAAGGTAAATTAAATTTGTAGCTTGCAATGAACTTTCCACAATGAATTCTTATTGTGTCCATTTTTCCACAAAAAAAAAAAAAAGAGAGAAATTCTGAATAGTATTCTCTTTAATTTTCTGTGCTGATGCATTTGCAGCTCTGCTTTCATGTCCCTTGCTGCTGAATATCCTTATAATTCAACCTCTGCTGAAAATGTTACAACGAAAGCAGAAAGTGCACTGATGTCAGAAAAAGCTACTGAAAATATTTTGTCATGTCAATCCCACAATGCAAAAGCAAAGATCAAGCTGGAGAAATCATCAAAAGGAAGTGCTATTACTTTGAGACAGTGGATAAACCAGAGAAAAATATTGAATCGGTGGAGGAGGAAAAAAGAGGACATAGGAGATCAACAAGCTGAACCAGTTTTAAGAAGGAAAAATGAAGACTTGACAAATGTAGCCATTAAATGGGATAACATACTGAAGTCATCTGCCTTTGTTAACCCCAAAGAGAGAAGTGATAACACATTAGATGCGATAGATTGGCATGCAGTTCGTGCAGCAACAGTGGATGAGATATCGAGAGCTATCATGCTGAGGGGAATGGACAAAAAACTTGCACTAAGAATTAAGGTAAAACGATGTTGCAAAAATTCAGTATGCACTTCTTTTAAGCCATGAAAACTAAAATGCTCATTTCATACAGAATTTTATCAACCGCCTGATGCTGGAACAAGGGAAAGTGGACCTAGAATGGCTACGTGAAGTTCAACTAGGAAAGGCAAAGTAATTTCTGCACCTTCTTTTATATGAAATCGACAAAACCTAGATAGTTGGTGAGATAGGCAATGCTAGGGGCGGAGCCACAAGCCTGCTTACTGGTTCGGTAGAACCAGTAGCTTTGGCTCTGCGCCTGTATTTTTGGTTAAAAATATCATTAAAAATGTATAAATAATTTATCCAGAATCTAGTAACGTTCTCTGAAATCCAGAACACATAAACTCAAAATCCTAGCTCGGCCTCTGGGCAATCCAGAAGTTAACTGAGCTTTGAAACTGTACTTCAAGAAGTGATGATAGAGCTTTGTTTGTTGCAGAGAATACTTGCTGAGCATTTATGGTTTGGGACTGAAAAGTGTAGAATGCATAAGATTGCTCGCTCTCCAACACCAAGCCTTCCCCGTAAGTTTATATTATAAACGTGTGGAAACACCTGTTAATGTGGGTCTGAAAGCTTTTTATCGTTAATACCCTTTATTATTTGATAAGGTTGACACAAATGTAGGACGAGTACTCGTGCGACTGGGTTGGGTACCTATTCAACCACTTCCACGAGGACAAGAGATGCATCTTTTAAAAATGTAAGAATTTGGATTTAGCAATTGGAGCTGTCAAAATTTCATATTGCAAGTTTTTCTCCTTGTTCCTGATATGTCATGCTTTAGGTACCCGAATGTGAAAGATGTTCACAAGTATCTCTGGCCACGGTTATGCACACTTGATTATTTAACACTGTAAGGACCGACTTGTGAAAAGCTCATCTTTAGACTTACAAATATATATAATGATTGATTTATTCCAGCAGAAATATTAGGGAAAATCATTCTGTATTCCTTTGTGATTGCTTGTAGGTATGAATTTCATCATCAGATGATTACCTTCGGAAAGGTTAACTATCATTAATCTTAAATTGTGACTTTCTATTATCTTTGATGAATAGGACTTTGGGACTGTAATTTGGTTCCTTACAGGTATTCTGTACGAAATCAAGCCCAAATTGTAATGCATGTCCAATGAAAGCAGAGTGTAAACACTTTGCAAGTGCTTTTACAAGGTATGCTCTTTCCGCATTGCCTTGACTATTAACCATACATTAAATCTCCCTATCATTGATGCTTCTAAATATTTTTCAGACAAACTTAACATTTTATGAACATCGATTGCAGTGCAAGAGTCTGCCTGCCGGGACCAGGGGAAAAGAGCTTTGCAAATACAGATACTGCTTTAGCCCCTGTAGAAAGTGTGGCCGACAGTACTTCTGTTCTCGATCAAACAGAAATTGTTCCTTTATTGGGGGAAGCGTCAAGTTCAGAACATTTGATTGAAGATCACCAGAATGAGCTTATTACCTATCCAGCACTTGAATGTATTGGAGAAACAGAAATTGAAGAGCAATGTGCCGGTGACATACCTAGAATAACATTTGATTGCAATGCGTTCATGGAAAATTTATTACGTTACATAGATGAGAGTGATCTCTCGATAAAGGACACTGATATGTCTAAGGCTTTGGTCATTGCCACTCAAGAAGCAGCATCTATTCCTTTGCCTAAATGGAAGAATATAAGTCGGTTAAGGACGGAGCACCAAGTGTAAGTATGTAATAAGTTTTCATTTATTTTTGCCATTTGATTGGCCTTACTTGGGAAAGCTATGCAACACTGTAAGCAGAATTTGTAATAAAGAGGATGTGGTTTCCCAGAATTCTATCCAATGCTGAAGTGTTTAACTAAGATGCTCATAATTTTTTTTTTTTCTATGTGCTGCAGCTATGAACTTCCAGATTCACATCCACTGTTAGAAGGGGTAAGTTAAGTTACCAACATAAAAGGATGATTGTAATCATGCCTTGCGATTTGGTTAAGTTTTGACTAAATTCAGAATGTAAATGCAGCTAGAGCAACGAGAACCTGAAGACTTGTGCCCGTATCTACTAGCAATAAGGATACCAGGTCATTGCTTCCTGAAAAGTTATGATATTGGGGATTACTTGAATGAACTAAGTTTCTGGAAAATCATGCTGGAAAAGCACAATGACCTCACACTTATAATTCAAGAACCCTATTGTTGATAGCACGTGATCTACTTTGATACAGGAAATGCCGCTTCAGCAGAACCTCCAAAAGAGAAGTGTGAATCCTGTAATCCCGATGAAACTCTAAACAAAGTCGAGAGGTGTGTATCCTGCAATTCTGATGAAACTCAAAACAAGGTCGCCGTGTTAAATAACGAACCAGGAGACAATATCGAGACTGTTCGTGGGACACTTCTGGTGAGATAAACTTAGCACTTAGTTATTACTATCCCCATGGTTGGGAAAATTTTATCATTAATTTATCCTTTAAAAACTAACTCATAAGACCATGTTCAGATTCCGTGTCGAACAGCAAACAGAGGAAGATTTCCACTCAATGGAACATACTTCCAAGTAAACGAGGTGAACTTTTCCCTCTCTCTTTGTTAATCTCATGACAATATAGAGTCATATACTCATTAATGCGACCATTCCATGCATGTCACATTTAATTTCAATGTGAATACTAATTAATAAAGTGATTTATGCAGGTTTTTGCAGATGAAGAATCCAGTAAACAGCCAATTGATGTTCCGAGGGCATGGATATGGAATTTGCGGAGAAGGACCGTATATTGTGGCACCTCCATCAGAGCAATATTTAGAGGTAGAGACACAATAGCCGTTAAATAGTGCCATAAATTGGAAACTTGTCTTTACAAAATGTCTATGTGAAATCAGGGATGTCAACAGAAGAAGTACAAAATTGCTTTTGGAGAGGTATGAAGTGATTTCTTTCATAAATAAACAATGTCGTTTTCATTATTCAACATTCGTACACGAGCAATGTTACCGGTATTGTGTTATAATATGACATGGTAAAAAGGTGTAACGTAGTTTGTAAGATGTAATTTTGCGTGTGTAAATCAATGATATGTTTGTTAGTAGAAGCGAACCTCAAAACAATTTGACCAACTTTTGTTAAGTGTTGCAGGATATGTATGTCTGAGAGGATTTAACCGGAAAACACGAAAACCTGTACCTCTTCCCTTTGACCTTCATCGTCCAATAAGCAAAGCAGGAAAATTGAAGAGTGAAGGAAAAAGGTCTTGAGAATAAACATTTTGCTTTTGTCCAGACGTTTTTTGTTTCTTCTCTCCATGTAATTAATTAATCAAAATAAAGGTCATCAGTTATTTTCCAGTTTTTTCAAAATTATGTATTAAAGTTAACATTATAGTTAAATATTTACAATCTAGTAATCGCAAATACATTTGTATCTTTATTGGTGCAGGTCTCAAATCTCATGAACAATCTTCCCTCTATTTTGCTTTCCATTCACTCTATTCACAAGCTTTACCTCTCAACCCAAAAAATCAAAATAAAGAAGAATGATTTGGAGAAAAAGAAGAAGTAAAATATTAAATATAAGAAAAAGAAAAATGTTTTATAAGAAAAGAAAAAGAAAGAAAGGAAATTATGTTTTCAGCTTTATGTTAGCATGAGTGACAAGCTGATTTAGACTCCGAACCTTTACGTGTACGCCTCTCTTGGACCAGAGAGTTAGATTCGTGGGGGCATTACATTACTTTATTAAGGCATAATTTTCCTCTCTTTTGTCATTGCGAAAGCTAATAAGGCATAATTTTTACCACGATAAATCAGATAACAAAAGAGAAATATATCAAAAGAGATATAAATATTTAACGTAGTTCAGTCAATTGGTCTACGTATACATACGGAGATGAGCAATCCACTATAGAAAAGAGAGTATAAAATATCGAGAAAATAATCTCAAAAAGAGGCACACACAAGTGATGTTCGGTATAGTTAACTATTGTTGCCTCATATTCTAGTACTTTTAATCGTCTTGTGAGTATTAATTACATTAATTTGTGCTTAATATTATATTTAACTGTGCAGGAATAAAACGGTGTGAAGATGAAGAGATTTGGAGCAAAAATTGAATAAAATGCAGAAGGAAAAGAGAGGAAAACAAAACAATAAAAAGGAACCCCCCCCCCTCTCCCCAACCTAGTGCAAGACAAAAGAAATGGGAATAACAATCAAAGAAAGCAATTGGAATTGAAGATGAAATAACATACTTGTTTTAGCTCCTAGTTCGCTCGGGACAAGGTTCTTTCGGTCATACACGCCCTCAGCTCGTACAAAATGGGTCATAAACCTATTTTGGAGAGGAGAGAACGTTTTTTAGAGTAACTTTTGACCAAGGGAGAGCACAGAGCCTCCGTGGAGGCCGGGTTTCACCGGCCGGGTTTCATCTTTTCTTCCACCAAACTTAGTAATTTTTATGTTTCTTTGTATGATTTGTTGTTTGGCTACCATGTCTATGTGGAGCTAAACTTCACGTTTTAGAGTTATAGTTCTTTCATGACTATTGTCATTCGGATATTGATTTTGCTATCTTGATTTATCATATTGGTTTATTTATTCAATGTTGCACTTAATTATTTAATTGCTTGATCACCAATTGGATACTATCTGCGAACCTAGAATTGAACTCGAAAGTGGGAATTCTGGATTGCATATAGGGTTGAGCAGAGCAAGTTCTTGAACCTGGGCATCGGGGAACGGATTCGTGGTTAGGATAGACATATACCTAATTTCCTTTCTTGGTTAATATACAGGAAGTTTAAATGCATTCTTGTTAGTTCTAATTCCATAGACATATAGGTGTTAGGTTAGCTTGAATAAGCAAGTAAAATTCGACATATTCTTATGAGCAATATTAACCTTGTTAACCAATAAACTATATGAATTAGTTAGTCAATTCAATTGAAGAATACAACATCAATGTTAGATAGCCCATAACCCTAGATCACTTTCATTACATTGATGACATAAAAGTCTGCTCTTCTTTTGTTCAGAGTTCACTATTTGTTTTTTCTTTATTTTAATTAATTTAGAATCAAATACTTCTAGTTTTAATTCTTGTTTAGATAATTAGAATAATCTAATTTTGTTAATAGTTAATCACAAGTCCTCGTGGTTCGACATCTGACATTTAGTCACTTTATTACTTGACGACCGCGTATACTTACGTGTGCGTTTGGCTGCACAAGTTTTTGGCACCATTGCTGGGGACTTAGAATTAGCTTATTTTCTAGATTAGACTTTTACTTTTATCTTTACAAGTTTTTTTTTTCCTTTTTGTAAATATTTTTGTTTTTATAACAATCTGATCTTTCTCTTAGTGTGTTTCTAGTTCTCTCAACATGACATCTGTGGATGAAATAATCAGAGGTAAGGTAATTGATGAAGACGCTTGATTGACAGAAGACTTTTATGTCCTATCTTTTTGGGCTTATCATAACCTGAACTCTGGGAGGCCTGAATTTGAATATGGGAGTTAGGGTTGGTATTGGGATTGATATTCACTATAACGACCCGACCAATCGTTTTGAGATCTAGCGCGTCGTTAAACGGTTTGAGACCTTGAGTAACTTCACTTCAGGTATTATGACTTGTACATGTGATCAGAACTGAATTTCGGGAAGTTCAGAGTTGATTTGGAAAGAAAAATTCTAATTTCAGAAGCTTTAAGTTGGAGGAATTGACTAAGGTTTGACTTTTGAGTAAATGACCTCGGAATCGGGATTTGAAGGTTTCAATAGGTTTGTATGATGATTTTGGACTTGGGTGTATGTCCGGATCGGGTTTTGGATGACCCGGGAGAGTTTCAGTGCCTATTGTGGCAAGTTGGCATTTTGGAAGAATTTCATAAATTTGGGTTGAAATGTATTTTAATATTATCGATGTCTGTTTGGAAGTACGAGCCTGGGAATAGCTTTGCATGGTGATTTTGATCTTAGGAGCGCGCCCGAATGTGGATTTGGAGATCTGCAGGTCATTTTGGGGTTATTTGGCAAAAGTTGGAAGTTGGAGTTTTTTGGAAGTTTGACCGGGAGTGGACTTTTCTATATCAGGGCCAGATTCTGATTTCGGAAGTTGGAGTAGGTCCGTAATGTCAAATGTGACTTGTATGAAATATTTGAGGTCAATCGAACATGATTTGATAGGTTTCGACATCAGATGTGAAAGTGAGAAGTTCAATAGTTCGTTAGGCTTGAAGCGATGCGCAATTCGTAATTTTGATGTTATTTGATATGATTTGAGGCCCCAAGCAGGTCCGTTGTTATGTTATGGAGCGTGTCGGTGTGATTGCACGGGTCCCGGGGACCTCGGGTGTGTTTCGGATGTGTTTGGGCTGTATCGTGCTCTTATTTGATGTTTCAACGTCGTTTCTTTGGACATAAAGGGTACTATATTGAGAAAATGACCTTTAATTTGTGATTGTATTGAACCATTAGATCCATATCGTATTTGCGGAGTCATAGCAACAAGAATCACCAAATTGTGATGGTGTATGAGGGAGTTATGCCCATTTTCGTGTCGGGAAAGATTGTTGGTTTCTGGTGCGGACTTTGTTCTTCGCGAACGCGAGGGAGGTCCAGCGAACGAGAAGGAGTAAGTTTGGGTTGACTGGTAAACGCGAAGAATTTCTCTTCGCAAACGCGAAGATTTTCCCGCGAACACGAAGAAGAAAATCGTCAGGACAGAGTTTTAAACCGAAAATTCTAGTATTTTGGGCATATCTTGAGTTCTAGAGCTCCATTTGAGGTGATTTTCGTGGTGTTGTTACTGTATCAACAAGGCGTTGTTCTTGTATCAACAAGGGCATAAATATATCACCTTTATTTTGATTTTTATCCATGATTATTTTTGTTGGTTATTATTTTTATCCATGTTTGGATTGTAGAAATTGGGATTTTGAGTCCCAAAGTTGCGAAATGGTAAATCCTTGATTTGAGAGCCGATTCAAGGACAAAATTGGATTATTTTATGGATATAGACCATAGGAGTTATGGGTAATATTTATTTTTAATAATTTTCAGAATCCGGGCACGTAGGCCCGAGGGTTGACTTTATTGACTTTTTGAGCAGAGTTGAAAATTGTTATAAGATTTATTATGAGTATTAGAGTATATTTTTAATGTTTTCACATTTCTTGACTAGTTTTGGAGCGATGAGTACCGATTTGAGGTGTTAGAGCAGCATTGGAATCGGTTATGGAACTTCAGAGCGAGGTAAGTCTGCTATCTAACTCTATGAGGGGGAAACTGTCCCCTAGGTGTTGAAATTGATATGTGTTACTTGTTGCGGGGGCTATGTACGCACGAGGTGATGAGAGTCCTTACGTAGCTACATTCATGTTATTGTCCGGGTAGACTCAGGTTCACGCCATGATATAATTGTACTATTTGGGTTATCTCTTGCGTATTAAATTCTTTTACTTGGCATTACTACTTGAGACTAGACGGGCGTAGAGTGATAGACTTGCTATTGTAGTTATTTGATGAGTTCATGATTAGTTGCAGAATAATTGTACTCCTCTTACGAATATCTCCCGCATTATGCGTTCTTATCGAAAGGTTTCCTCAAAGCTCCTTATAACTCACATGTTCCTTTGTGAGTGGGGTAAGGACCCGTCAAAGCTTCTTATTATAATGGGATCGGGCCGTTCACCTCGGCATGATAGATACATCTATGGTTCATGTCATTCGACCCTCGGTAGTACACAAATTATGATTGGATCGGGCCGTACACCTCGACATTTCTTTAAAATACTCTCATGGAAATCGTGTGTAATATCTAGCAAGAAGTCAGTGTATCTATGAGTCTTCCTGATTCGAATTATGACAACCTATCTACTGAGGTCCATTATATATATATGCTCCGGTTGAGGAGGTAATTGCTAATTGAGAGATTGAGTCTATTGTAGAGAGGAGGACCGTATCACGTATTTACACTTATTTAATTCGTCTATTTAATCTGCCCCATATCTGTTTACTTCTTACTGTATCTGTCTTATTGGACCACTAGTAAGTGTCGATGTCGATCCCTCGTTACTACTTCTATGGGTTAGGCTATATACTTACTGGGTACGCGTTTATTTACGTACTCATGCTACATTTGTTGTACATTTTTGTGCAGGTACATATATGTCTGGTGATCTTTTGGGCGCAGAGACGCAGAGACGCAGCTATTGTGGGGACTTACCGTGAGCTGCATTTTATGTTACGATCCGTAGCCTGTAGAGTCACCATCAGAGTTATTTGTATTGTCCTGTCTAATTTGTATCTCAGGCAGATGTTGTATTTTATTTTATTTCCTAGTTGATGCTCATGCACTTGTGACACCGGGTTTTGGGGGTGCTTATGGGTTGTCCTTAATTGTAGTTGTGAAAAAATTATTAGTAACCCTGTAAATTCTATTTCTTACTATTTAATTGATGAAAATTATGATTTCCAAAATACTAAAATGAGTAATTAAGTTAAACATTCACTGTTGGCTTGCCTGACAGCGACGTTAGGTGCCATCATGACCTCTAGTGGATTTTGGGTTATGACAACTTAATATCAGAGCCTTAGGTTCATTTAGGTCTCACGAGTCACGAGCAAGTCTAGTACAGTCTTGCGGATCGGTACAGAGACGTGTGTACTTATCTTCGAGAGGCTACAGGACTATTAGGAGCACTTCCCTTTCTTGATTCCTCATCGTGCAATTTGATTCCTTTGAGGCTTATGTCTTTATATCATTCCTACTCATTCTTATACGATGTTTAACGCTCGTGTCAATTGGGCATCGAGGAGTTATAGTGGTACTACAGACGTGGGCATGATGTTTCTCCCTACGCATTCAAGCAAGTCATTATCATCTTCTTGCGGAAGGATGTTTTGTCATTTCGGCTCAGTAGCTGTGTTTTCAATGGTTTCAAGGTTGCGCGCAGATTGTTATGATGTTCAGACGTTGTTATCGCACCGTGTTGGTGTAATGGTAGGGTGCTTGTTTATGTGTCGAGGCAGTGAATGACTTGAAAGGAGGTTTTTCTCAGTGCATGATTCAGAGGTTCGGCATTTTATTTCCAGTGAAGGAAAGGCAATTAGACTATGAATGTTCAGGTTTGGGATAATGGAGTAACGAAAGACTTGGTATTTTTGAGCGTGGTGGAATTCTCAATTATGATGTGGTGTCATCGTCCTTGTTGAACAAATTAAGGTTCACCGTTGTTATGGTCTTCATCAATTTGCCTTCGGGGCAGGGTAGTGTGAAATAGTGCCAGAGAAGTGGTTGTCAGAGATAGTGGAGTATAGAGATTTTGGAATAAAATGGGTATTTCTAATGTTGATGGATCGAGAAGGATGATCTTCTAGGAGGCTTAGAGTTGGTGGAAATTTATTAGCTCAAGTGTTATAGAGATAGATTCGGATTTGAGGCAACAATTGGGCAGCGAAGGACGAGGAAGGGCATGCGGGAGGTGTTTTCCGTTGGTTGAATTTCTAGAAGGTCAAGTATGAAAAGCAGAAGTTGAGGAGTTGCTTATATGAGATAGAGTAACATATGGGTTCTGTGGTAGGATGGACACACGCCTTGAGGAAATTTTGGAGCTATTTGGGATTTCATGGTGGACAATGACTAGGTCCACAGATTTTATTTGGATGCAAAATGACTTCAAGTTTGGAATGCATTGTTGAACTTTTAGATAATGTCAATGGGGAAGAAGGAATATCGGTGGATCCCAGGGTTATGTAATTGTAGCTTCAAGATAAGTGGGAGAGTCCCACTGTCTATGATTAGATTGTGTGGTTGTCTACTTGTGCGGTTTCTGGTTATCGGTGTATTGGTGGATTATTACGACTAAGGAAACAAAACATCAATGGTAATTTGAGCAAAGGATTTGAGGAACGTGTGCTATATTTGGCCTTATCGGTTCATGTTCAGGTCTTGGGAAGACTCAAAGTCTATGCTTCGTGTAGATGTGATGTACAAGGAAAGGAATTCAACCGGTTTCTTCTTTGGAGGGTGTCATGTGCTAGCAGGGCCTTGGAGTTTGATTATATTTGGGGACAAGTCAGAGCTGGTGACTCTCAATAATGGTCCTAGTAGGTTCAAAATTCAAGTGTGGTGCCTAACGATTTCGAGTCCGTGGTATGGTTAAGTGTCGAGCTTTTGTAGTGGATTATGAAAGGGGCTTGGAGTGTTCTATGTTATCATCGGTCTGCGGTGTAGCATTGGAGGAATTGGAGAAAATAACTTCGGATTCGTAGAGGCATTATCAGAATGGGTGTACCAGTTGAAGATGTGAATGAGCGCAGAAGGAGGGTATGAGTTAGTTCGTGGGTTTTGAGGCAATGTGGTCTTGTGAAATAGGATCACTCAGGAAGAGTGTGGATCGGGTTCTTTATATTGAATGGAGATATTATTATTTCTAAGGCAAGTCCAGAGTAAATTAGAAGAAGTTGGTTCGGTTAGCAATATTGGCGTGTTAAGTTATGCAGGTAATTTGTGGCGGTACATGCGAGGCTTGACGGCCGTCGTAATTTGATTTATTTTCAAGTATTCGATTATAATGGCTTGTTATGTGTAGATGGATCCCAGAAGAGTTATGGTGGCTTAGACCACTACTTGAGGATTATATTTTCTGCGGTTATGGGAATCAGTCGCGTGTTGCATGGTTCTCCTAAGATGAGTTAAGTGAAATGTTTCTATATGATTGAGTGTTTATTCTATTAGTGGTTCAGGAGTTATGATGGAATTCTTTTACTCTCACGTAATGGAATGTTAGGTGCAGTGAGCGGCATGGGAACTGGAAGTTGAGGATCAAGGTTGCGGTTCGGTATAGACAAGAATGTTACGAGCTTGGATGAGTAGCTAAGAATTCAGATGTTTAGAGTAAACTGGTATTGTCTTTAGCGTCACTTGAGATCGATGTCCTATGTAAGAGGCTTTGTGTATTGATTTGCGGATTCTCGATTTGCTTTACAGCATTGTATGGCCGGTGGTATAGATGTGCAGACTTTGTTACCTGGTGTGGAAGGTCGTGGGAGCGTATCCCATGTGAAGATTGTATAAGTGTGACATGTAGTCACTTGATTGATTGAAGATTGAAACCAGGTATGGAGATTATGGTACTATTTCTAATGTGAGAGCTTAGGCCTGGGAGGCGCTCTATTCATTTGGTTGTGAATGGTGAAAGTTTGTTCCAGATTGGACGGCTATATTTAAGTGTCATGAATAGGGTTTTTATGGATCCTTGTAAGGTTATTAGCCCAGTGCGGTACGATCATAATCGGCTTGAGGTCCGTGGATGGATCTATATGTGAATGTGCGCTCTATATCAGGCCAGCTGTGTTCATTTCAGCATAGCGTTGCTTACGTCTTCGGGTCTTGGATGTTATTTCTGTCATCAGCTATTCCATGTAATCTCTTTTGGGCCATGTGGGTTGTGAGACAGAATGATTATTCACACTCATATCGAGATCCCATGTAGTTTGTGGTGTTGTGAGAGCAGGATGGCTCTCGAGATGCATGTCATTTATTGCACCTTAGTCGTGCTTGAGTTTTGTAACGTATAGCACTATTTGTCTCCCCAGGGATGATATTATACACTTGGTATGCTTGTGGTCAACATTCGGGTATTTCGTAGGTATGAGCATTTTGGCTCGGTAGGTATTTCCTTATAGATTATTATGTTATGATCGGGTGGCATGCCGTCATGGGTATGTTGATTGGATCATGTGGCACACCTCCACGGGTATCATGGTTGGATCGGGTTGCACGCTGCAACAGTATCATGAGTGGATCGGGTTGTACACCGCAACAATGTGATGTTGAGTACGATTCCCTGTGTTTTGTTTCTCATTTTCTGAGGAAGGTTCATAACATCATTCAATTGTTTAATTAGTTACGTGGGTTGAGTAGTTCTTTCTAGAGTTCATTTTTCCTTATGTATCACATTCGAGTTTGTAGCTTGTTGGCACATTGTGGCATCATATGAGACTTATGGCAGTGTCTGAGGTGGATTATTGCCTAAGCATCTTATACTGGGTGAGACGAGATTATTGGACCTGTGATCAGTGCAATCGGATTTATATAAGGTATATTAAAGAGAAAATATCGGTGTCCAGTTCAGAATGAAGTAATGCTTCTTTTCAGGAGGAAAGACTCCATGATTTGTGATTCAGCAGATGGTCATGAGTTTCTAAAAATCTCTTCCGTCGTGGAAGTATTGCGAGAGTTGGAACAAGGCTTATATATGTTATGAGGTATACTACGGGATTTGAGTCAGTGGAAATTCCAGTTGTTGGTTTGGGGGAGATTGCCTTGGGCAAATGGGTTATGTGGTGCATGATGTGATTTCAGCGGAGGAGCATGGTCACGTTGGGTTCAGTGTCTGGTGATTAATAGGGTATTCGTGTGTTAGAATCTGGTATCGTGGATAAACTCCGAATGATGGAATTTGTCTCTAAAGCTTGTTAGCTAAGGTAGCAGGAAGGATCTTCAGTCTGGCTCGAGCTAATGTGCTCAAGTGGGTTGTGGTGGCACAGGTAGGTGCACGAGGTGTTAAACAATGATTTTGACAACTTCGGAGCAATTCTTAGCACGTTCGAGGACGAAAGTATGTTTAAGTGGGAGAGAATGTAATGATCAGATCGGTCGTTTTGAGATCTAGCACGTCGTTCGACAGTTTGAGGCCTTGATGAACTTCACTTCAGGTATTATGACTTTTACATGTGATCAGAATTGAATTTCGGGAAGTTCGAAGTTGATTTAGAAAGAAAATTCTAATTTCGGAAGCTTTAAGTTGGAGGAATTGACTATGGTTTGAATTTTGAGTAAATGATCTAGGAATTTGAAGTTTCCAATAAGTTCGTATGATGATTTTGGACTTGGGCGTATGTCCGGATCGGGTTCTGGATTACCCGGGAGCGTTTCGGTGGCTATTGTTGAAAATTGGAATTTTGGAAGAATTTCATAAATTTGGGTTGAGGTGTATTTTAATATTATTGATGTCCGTATGGAATTCCGAGCATGGGAATAGCTCTGTATGGTGATTATGGTCTTAGGAGCGCGTCCAGATGTGGATTTGGAGGTCCGTAGGTCATTTTGGGGTCATTTGGCAAAATTTGGAAGTTGGAGGTTTTTGGAAGTTTGACCGGGGTGGACTTTTTGACATCAGGCTGGATTCGGATTTGGGAAGTTAGAGTAGGTCTGTAATGTCAAATGTGACTTGTATGCAAAATTTGAGGTCAATCGGACGTGATTTGATAGGTTTCGACATCGGATGTGGAAGTTAGAAGTTCAATAGTTCATTAGGCTTGAATCTATGCGCAATTCGTAGTTTTGATGTTATTTGGTATGGTTGAGGCCTCGAGTAGGTCTTTGTTATGTTATGGAGCGGGGCGGTGTGATTGGACGGGGTCTTGGAGGCCTCGGGTGTGTTTCGGATGCGTTTGGGTTGTATCGTGCTCTTATTTAATGTTTCAATGTTGTTGTTTTTTGGAAATAAAGGGTAACATATTTATAAAACGACATTTTATTTGTGATTGAATTGAACCATTAGATCCGTATCTTAATTATGGAGTTATAGCAACAAGAATCACCGAATTCCGATGTCGTATGAGAGAGTTATGCCCATTTCCGTGTCGGAAAAGATTGATGGTTTCTAGTGCAGACTTTGTTCTTCACGAACTCGAGGGAGGTCCCGCGAACGCGAAAGAAAAAGTTTGGGTTGACCAGTTAACGCGAAGAAATGATCTTCGTGAACGCGAAGAAGAAAAATTGCCTGGATAGTATTTTAGACCGAGAATTTTAGTATTTTCGGCATATCTTGAGTTCTAGAGCTCCATTTGAGGTGATTTTTCCGACTTTATTCTCGTCTCAACAAGGGGGTAAATATATGACCTTTATTTTTATGTTTCTCTATGATAATTTCCATTTGTTATTATTTTTATCCGTGTTTGAATTGTAGAAATTGAGATTTTGAGCCCCAAAGTTGAGAAATGGTAAATCTTTGATTTGAGGGTAGATTCAGGGACGAAATTGAATGGTTTAATGGATATAGACCATATGAGTTATGGGTAATATTTATTTTCAATAATTTTCAGAATCCGGGCACGTGGGCCCGAGGGTTGACTTTATTGACTTTTCGAGCGGAGTTGGGAATAGTTATAAATTGATTTATGAGTATTAGAGTATATTTTTATTGTTTGCACATTGCTTGACTAGTTTTAGAGCGACGAGCACTGGTTTGAGGTGTTAGAGCAGCGTTGGAGCCGGTTGTGGAACTTCAGAGCCAGGTAAGTCTCCGGTCTAACTCCATGAGGGGAAAACTACCCCCTAGGTGTTCTAATTGATATGTGTTACTTGTTGCGGTGGCTACGTACGCACGAGGTGACGAGAGTCCATACGTAACTACATTCATGTTATTGTCTAAGTAGACTTAGGTTCACGTCATGATATAACTGTACTATTTGGGTTATCTCTTGCTTATTAAATTCTTTTTAATTCTCATTACTACTTGAGACTAGACAAATGTGGAGTGATAGACTTGCTATTATAGAGATTTGAAGAGTTTCATGATTAGCCGCAAAATAATTGTACTCCTCTTACGAATTTCTCCCACGTTATGCGTTCTCATTGAAAGGTTTCCTCAAAGATCTTTATAACTCACATGTTCCTTCGTGAGTGGGGTCAAGAACCCGTCAAAGCTTATTTTATTGGGATCGGTCCATTCACCTCGGCATGATAGATAGATCTATGGTTCGTGCCGTTCGACCCTCGGTAGTGCACATATTATTAAGGGACCGGGCCATACGCCTTGACATTTCTATAAAGTACTCTCATGGAAATCGTGTGAAATATCTGACAAGAAGTCAGTGTATCTATGAGTCTTCCTGATTTGAATTATGACAACTTAGCTGGTTAGGTCCATTATATATATATATATATATATATATATATATATATATATGA
>ML399548.1:62235-101347 GCA_005239525.1 Nicotiana knightiana | reverse complement strand
CACTGGGTTATGCCAGTGTCTGGAAGTGATCAACAGGTTATGTTGTTGTCAGGAGGATCACCGAGTTATGCCGGTGTCCGGGGAGGTCAACAGGTTATGTTGTTTCTTGAAAAAGATATCACTGGGTTATGCTAGTGTCTGGACGTGATCCACAAGTTATGTTGTTGTCAGGAGGATCACCAGGTTATGCCGGTGTCCGGGGAGGTCAACAGGTTATGATGTTGCCTGAAAAAAAGATCAGTGGGTTATGCCAGTGTCTGGAAGTGATCAACAGGTTATGTTGTTGTCAGAAGGATCACCGGGTTATGCCGGTGTCCGGGGAGGTCAACAGGTTATGCTGTTGCCTGAAAAAGAGATCACTGGGTTATGCCAGTGTCTGGATGTGATCAACAGGTTATGCTGTTGTAAGGAGGATCACCGAGTTATGCCAGTGTCTGGGGAGGTCAACAGGTTATGATTTTGGCTGAAAAAGAGATCACCGGGTTATGCCAGTGTCTGGAAGTGATTAACAGGTTATGCTGTTGTCGGGTGGATCACCGGGTTATGCCGGTGTCCGGGGAGGTCAACAGGTTATGATGTTGCCTGAAAAAGAGATCACTGGGTTATGCCAGTGTCTGAAAGTGATCAATAAGTTATGCTGTTGTCAGGAGGATCACCGGGTTATGCCGGTGTCCGGGGAGGTCAACAGGTTATGATGTTGCCTGAAAAAGAGATCACTGGGTTATGCCAGTGTCTGAAAGTGATCAATAAGTTATGCTGTTGTCAGGAGGATCACCGAGTTATGCTGGTGTTCGAGGAGGTCAACAGGTTAGCTTTTTGCCTGAAAAAGAGATCACTGGGTTATGCCAGTGTCTGGAAGTGATCAACAGGTTATGCTGTTATCGGGAGGATCACCGGGTTATGCCGGTGTCCGGGGAAGTCAACAGGTTATGATGTTGCCTGAAAAAGAGATCATCGGGTTATGCCAGTGTATGGAAGTGATCAACAGGTTATGCTGTTGTCAGGAGGATCACTGGGTTATGCCGGTGTCCAGGGAGGTCAACAGGTTATGTTGTTGCCTGAAAAAAAGATCACCGGGTTATGCCAGTGTCTTGAAGTGATCAACCGGTTAAGTTGTTGTCAGGAAGATCACCGGGTTATGCCGGTGTCCGGGGAGGTCAACAGGTTATGCTGTTGCTTGAAAAAGAGATCACTGGGTTATGCCAGTGGCTGGAAGTGATCAACAGGTTATGCTGTTGTCAGGAGGATCACCGAGTTATGCCGGTATCCGGGGAGGTCAACAGGTTATGTTGTTGCTTGAAAAAGAGATCACTGGGTTTTGCTAGTGTCTGGAAGTGATCAACAGGTTATGCTGTTGTCACGAGGATCACCGGGTTATGCCGGTGTCCGGGGAGGTCAACAGGTTATATTGTTGCCTGAAAAAAAGATCACTGGGTTATGCCAGTGTCTAGAAGTGATCAACAGGTTATGTTGTTGTCAGGAGGATCGCCGGTTTATGCCGGTGTCCGAGGAGGTCAACAGGTTATGTTGTTGCCTGAAAAAGAGATCACTGGGTTATGCCAGTGTCTGGAAGTGATCAACAGGTTATGTTGTTGCCTGAAAAAGAGATCACTGGGTTATGCTAGTGTCTGGATGTGATCAACCAGTTATGTTGTTGTCGGGAGGATCACCGGGTTATGCCAGTGTCCGGGGAGGTCAACACGTTATACTGTTGCCTGAAAAAGAGATCACTGGGTTATGCCAGTGTCTGGAAGTGATCAACAGGTTATGCTGTTGTCAGGAGGATCACCGGGTTATGCCGGTGTCCGGGGAGGTCAACAGGTTATGCTGTTGCCTGAAAAAGAGATCACTGGGTTATGCCAGTGTCTGGAAGTGATCAACAGGTTATGCTGTTGTCAGGAGGATCACCGGGTTATGCCGGTGTCCGGGGAGGTCAACAGGTTATGCTGTTGCCTGAAAAAGAGATCACTGGGTTATGCCAGTGTCTGGAAGTGATCAACAGGTTATGCTGTTGTCAGGAGGATCACCGGGTTATGCCGGTGTCCGGGGAGGTCAACAGGTTATGTTGTTGCCTGAAAAAGAGATCACTGGGTTATACCAGTGTCTGGAAGTGATCAACAAGTTATGCTGTTGTCAGGAGGATCACCGGGTTATGCCGGTGTCCGAGGAGGTCAACAGGTTATGTTGTTGCCAGAAAAAAAGATCACTGGGTTATGCTAGTGTCTGGAAGTTATCAATAGGTTATGCTGTTGTCAGAAGGATCACCGGGTTATGCCGGTGTCCGGGGAGGTCAACAGGTTATGCTGTTGCCTGAAAAAGAGATCACTGGGTTATGCCAGCGTCTGGAAGTGATCAACAGGTTATGCTGTTGTCAGAAGGATCACCGGGTTATGCCGGTGTCCGGGGAGGTCAACAGGTTATGCTGTTGCCTGAAAAAGAGATCACTGGGTTATGCCAGTGTCTGGAAGTGATCAACAGGTTATGCTGTTGTCAGGAGGATCACTGGGTTATGCCGGTGTCCAGGGAGGTCAACAGGTTATGTTGTTGCCTGAAAAAAAGATCACCGGGTTATGCCAGTGTCTTGAAGTGATCAACCGGTTAAGTTGTTGTCAGGAAGATCACCGGGTTATGCCGGTGTCCGGGGAGGTCAACAGGTTATGCTGTTGCTTGAAAAAGAGATCACTGGGTTATGCCAGTGGCTGGAAGTGATCAACAGGTTATGCTGTTGTCACGAGGATCACCGGGTTATGCCGGTGTCCGGGGAGGTCAACAGGTTATGCTGTTGCTTGAAAAAGAGATCACTGGGTTATGCCAGTGTCTGGAAGTGATCAACAGGTTATGCTGTTGTCACGAGGATCACCGGGTTATGCCGGTGTCCGGGGAGGTCAACAGGTTATATTGTTGCCTGAAAAAAAGATCACTGGGTTATGCCAGTGTCTAGAAGTGATCAACAGGTTATGTTGTTGTCAGGAGGATCGCCGGTTTATGCCGGTGTCCGAGGAGGTCAACAGGTTATGTTGTTGCCTGAAAAAGAGATCACTGGGTTATGCCAGTGTCTGGAAGTGATCAACAGGTTATGTTGTTGTCAGGAGGATCACCAAGTTATGCCGGTGTCCGAGGAGGTCAACAGGTGATGTTGTTGCCTGAGAAAGAGATCACTAGGTTATGCCAGTGTCTGGAAGTGATCAACAGGTTATGTTGTTGTCAGGAGGATCACCAAGTTATGCCGGTGTCCGAGGAGGTCAACAGGTGATGTTGTTGCCTGAGAAAGAGATCACTAGGTTATGCCAGTGTCTGGAAGTGATCAACAGGTTATGTTGTTGTCAGGAGGATCACCAAGTTATGCCGGTGTCCGAGGAGGTCAACAGGTGATGTTGTTGCCTGAGAAAGAGATCACTAGGTTATGCCAGTGTCTGGAAGTGATCAACAGGTTATGTTGTTGTCAGGAGGATCACCAAGTTATGCCGGTGTCCGAGGAGGTCAACAGGTGATGTTGTTGCCTGAGAAAGAGATCACTAGGTTATGCCAGTGTCTGGAAGTGATCAACAAGTTATGCTGCTGTCAGGAGGATCACCGGGTTATGCCGGTGTCCCGGGAGGTCAACAGGTTATGCTGTTGCCTGAAAAAGAGATCATTGGGTTATGCTAGTGTCTGGAAGTTATCAACAGGTTATGCTGTTGTCAGGAGGATCACCGGGTTATGCCGGTGTCCCGGGAGGTCAACAGGTTATGCTGTTGCCTGAAAAAGAGATCATTGGGTTATGCTAGTGTCTGGAAGTTATCAACAGGTTATGCTGTTGTCAGGAGGATCACCGGGTTATGCCGGTGTCCGGGGAGGTCAACAGATTATGCTGTTGCCTGAGAAAGAGATCACTGGGTTATGCCAGTGCCTGGAAGTGATCAACAGGTTATGCTGTTGTCAGGAGGATCACCGGGTTATGCCGGTGTCCGGGGAGGTCAACAGATTATGCTGTTGCCTGAGAAAGAGATCACTGGGTTATGCCAGTGCCTGGAAGTGATCAACAGGTTATGCTGTTGTCAGGAGGATCACCGGGTTATGCCGGTGTCCGGGGAGGTCAACAGATTATGCTGTTGCCTGAGAAAGAGATCACTGGGTTATGCCAGTGCCTGGAAGTGATCAACAGGTTATGCTGTTGTCAGGAGGATCACCGGGTTATGCCGGTGTCTGGGGAGGTCAACAGGTTATGTTGTTGCCTGACAAAGAGATCACTGGGTTATGCCAGTGTCTGGAGATGATCAACAGGTTATGCTGTTGTCAGAAAAAAGAAGAGATCACCAGGTTATGCCGGTGTCTGCTTGGGTGCGAGACCCTATGTTGGCATCAACTGAGGACTGGGGTATCCTTGGTTGGAAAATGTTTGGCCCGGGGTTAAGGACCCTATGCTACTTTTAAGGTCGCATCATATTCAACTTCATTTCTTTTTCTTTTATTTATTTCTTTTTTTTATATGCGGGAAAAGATTTTTGGAAGAAACTCCCTTTCTTTGGAGTCAATGCTGCAGAGTTCCTTCTATCTCTTGCGCGATTCCTTTTTATTGCATCTGCCTTTTGCACGGTTTCTTTTGCACCTGTTTCCTATTTTCAAGCAAAGAACAATTCGTTAGTTTGAAACGATGGTTGATTTGGCGGCCTTGATTTTCAGCTTCTTGATCTCAGTTCTTTTGATGAAGATCTCAACCACTTGCTTGCTTGTTTGCTAGCTGGGGATTGGGTTTCATCTCTAAGCCCAGGGGCCTTGGCTTTCCATATTTCACCATGGCGATCGGTCACGTGGGACCCAACATTTTATTTTGCCTTTGTGGGCTTTTCACTTGCTTTTCCTTTTAGATTTTCAGAGTATTGGGGAGGAATTTTTGCCCCTCAAATTCTGCTGCGACGGTCAGTCGTGTGGGACTTAACCTTTCCAACTTTATTTCGCCTTTATTGGATTTTCATTTCTGACTTTTCTTCCAACTGTAACTTTAGGTCATTTGGAATACTTCGGCTTTTCAAACCTTTCCAAGATGGTTAGCCATGTGGGACTCAACCTTTCAACTTCATTCGCCTTTAATAGGCACTTCAATTTGATTTTCTCCTTTCAAGGTTTTGAGTTTGAAGCATCGGCCGCTACGGCCCGTCGAGATCTACTCGATGTCCCTGACGAGGCTCTGTGCCTTTTGCATATTAGCCCGTGTCAAATGAGATCCCTGTAAATCAGTCTTGCCATCTTTTCTTTGCCATAGTTTCAGGACAGAGTTAGGCCGAAGGGATTCAAAAGAAAAATAAACGACAGGATGGACAACTAATTTAAACAAAAGGTGTCCCTTTCGGGGAAAGGAAAGAAGGACTTATCTAGAGTACATGCGGTCCTCAATGAACATGACATGCCTTTTGGACTGGATGCCTGATCCGTGTAAACCGTCCGACTCTAAGAAATTCATCACAACTATCATCTCGAGATCAAGAAACCTTGCCCCGGACTGTGTCTATAGTGATCCATTATCCTTTTCGATTAGTGGCACCCTTTGCGAGTTTTCACCAACTAACCTCTCTCATTTCTCTTCTTACTGTCACCTTGTAGTGCTCTTTGCGAGTTTTCACTAACAAGACTCTCTCATTTTCAATTTCGCTACTCGTCGTCGCCTTACAGTGCCCGTGTGGGTTTTCACCGATAAGACTCTCTCATTTTAATTTCTCTCATTGCTTGTATCTGCTCCGAACAACTGTATTTCCGATTTTGGACATTTATGTCGATTGATCGGAAGGGCTTGGACAGGGTTTTTGGCGAAAAGAATTTGGATTGAGCTACAGCTTTGGAAAATTTCATGCGCAAACGTCGTTGATCATAGAATTTGCCCCAGTTTATACTCTTGGGGAAATGTGAAATTTTTGTTTTGGTTTGACTGAACCCCAGGGAGAGGCTGCCTACGTATCCTTTCAGAATCAAGTCGAACGTAGTTCAGGAAAACATTTTTGTTTTTGTTTTGGTTTTTGTTTTGTATTTGTTTTGTTTTCTCTTTTTTTTTTTTAATAACACTTTCGGATTCCAAAGAGGGTAATCAAAGAAAAGTAACCGGCTCAAAGGGTTTGAAAAAAGGGGTTAATGGTGTTTGGGTAGCGAGAATGAAAGCCTTCGTCATCCCAATCGGAAAACACTTGCCGATATATATAGGGGATCAAACATAGTACCTTTTGACGGCATCTGCATTGACAGCCGTTTCGGGGTCATTTCCTTTGATGTCTCCCAGGTATAACGCTCCTTTTGGTAGAAATTTCCTTATGATGTATGGAACTTTCCAATTTGGGGCGAATTTTCCTTTCGCTTCTTCGTGGTGTGGGAGGATACGTCTTAAAACGAGTTTCCCTACCTCGAAGTTCCTAGGTCGCACTTTTTTGTTGTAAGCGCGGGACATTCTTTGTTGGTATAATTGTCCGTGGCATACTGCAGCCATTCGTTTTTCATAGATCAGAGTTAATTGCTCTAGTCGGCTCTTGACCCACTCACTGTCTTCAATTTCTGCTTCGACGATAACCCGAAGGGAAGGAATTTCAACTTCGGCGGGTATCACGGCTTCTGTTCCATAAACCAATAGGTAAAGGGTATCTCCAACCGATGTACGCACGGTCGTGCGGTATCCTAATAGTGCAAAAGGCAACTTTTCATGCCATTGTCTAGATGTTTGAATCATTTTCCTGCGAATTTTCTTGATGTTTTTGTTTGCTGCTTCAACGACACCATTTGCTTTGGGCCGGTAAGGGGTCGAGTTGCGGTGTGTTGTCTGGAACTGTTCACACACCTCTCTCATCAAGTTACTGTTTAGATTTGCGGTGTTGTTGGTAATGATAGTTTTTGAGATATCGAAACGACAGATGATGTTAGTGTGCACGAAATCCACTACCACTTTCCTAGTGACAGCTTTGAACGTGACGGCCTCAACCCATTTCGTGAAATAGTCGATAGCAACCAATATGAATTTGTGCCCCTTTGAGGCCCTTGGCTCGATTGGCCCAATGACATCCATTCCCCAAGCAACAAATGGCTAGGGTGCTGACATAGGATGCAGTTCTGAAGGTGGCGCATGGATTAGGTCGCCATGTATTTGACATTTATGGCACTTCTGGACGAAACCAAAACAATCTTTCTCCATGGTCATCCAATAATATCCAGCCCGCAAATTTTTTTTCGCGAGGACGTACCCATTCATGTGGGGACCGCATATTCCTGAGTGGACCTCGCCCATGATCTTTTCGGCTTCTTTGGCGTCTACACATCTTAACAGATTTAGATCGGGTGTCCTTTTATACAGTATTTCCTCACTTAGGAAGAAATTGTTGGCGAGCCTTCGGATGGTCCTCTTTTGGTCCCCGTTGGCCCGCTCAGGATATTCTTTTGTCTTAAAAAATCTTTTAATATCATAATACCATGGTTGGACATCGGACTCTACCTCGACCGTGTTGCAGTAACCATGTCTCTCCTTGATTTGGATCTCCAACGGGTCTATGCGAACATTACCTGGATAGGGTAGCATTGCAGCTAGAGTGGCCAAAGCATCAGCTAACTCATTGTGGCACCGAGGAATATACCTGACCTCGACGATTTTGAATCGTTTACTAAGATTCTCCACATGCTGCCTGTAGGGAAGGAGTTTAACATCTCGGGTTTCCCACTCTCCCTGAGCCTGCTTGATGACTAAATCGGAGTCCCCTATGATCAACAAATGTTCTACATCCATGTCAACNACGGGCCGTGGCTGGGTAGTGTTGTCCCGTGGGTGAAATCAAGATTGCCCCTATCCCGATACCTTTCGTATTGGCCGCCCCGTCGAAAAACATTTTCCAGGTGTTGGCACCTTCCGAGATTACTTCAATGGAATTTCTTTCTTTATCCAGAAAATAAGTGTTTAAAGGTTGGTATTCATCATCGACCGGATTTTCAGCTAGATGATCGGCCAATGCTTGAGCTTTCATAGCCGTGCGAGTGACATAGACAATATCGAATTCTGTGAGCAAGATTTTCCATTTGGCTAATCTCCCGGTGGGCATTGGCTTTTGGAATATGTACTTCAAAGGATCCAGCCTCGTGATGAGGTAGGTGGTGTAGGACAACAGATAATGTCTGAGCTTCTGAGCCACCCAAGTTAGAGTGCAGCAAGTCCTTTCTAACTGAGAATATTTGGCCTCATAGCTTGTGATCTTCTTACTTAAGTAATAAATGGCTTGCTCTTTCTTCCCGGTCGCATCGTGTTGCCCGAGAACACACCCAAAGGAATTTTCTAGCACCGTCAGGTATAGGAACAAAGGCCTCCCTGACTCTGGTAGGACTAACACTGGAGGATTTGACAGATATTCTTTGATATTGTTAAAAGCTCGCTGGCACTCGTCTGTCCATTCGATGGCCGCATCTTTTTTCAATAGCTTGAATATAGGCTCGCATGTTGAGGTCAACTGAGCGATGAACCTGCTGATGTAATTCAACCTACCTAACAGACTCATGACTTCCTTCTTGGTTCTCGGGGGTGGGAGGTCCCAGAAGGATTTTATCTTTGTTGGATCCAGCTCGATGCCCCGTCGACTGACTATAAATCCCAGTAATTTTCCGGATGGAACTCCGAAAGCGCATTTGGCTGGGTTTAACTTCAAATTATATTTGCGCAGGCGTTCGAAGAATTTTCTCAAATGTTGCACATGGTCATTTTGGGTTCTGGACTTAACGATCACATCATCCACGTATACCTCAATCTCCTGATGCATCATGTCGTGAAATATGGCGGTCATGGCCCTCATATAAGTAGCCCCAGCGTTCTTTAAACCAAACGGCATGACTCGGTAACAGTATGTTCCCCAGGGTGTAGTGAAGGCTGTCTTTTCTGCATCTTCTTCATCCATCAACACCTGGTGATATCCGGCATAGCAATCGACAAAAGACTGCACCTCATGTTTGGCACAATTGTCCACTAAGATGTGTATATTTGGCAGCGGAAAATTATCCTTGGGACTGGCTTTATTCAGATCTCGGTAGTCGACACATACTCGGACCTTTCCGTCCTTTTTAGGCACCGGAACCACATTGTCTAGCCAGGTGGTGTATTGGACCACTCAGATTACTCCAGCCTTTAGTTGTTTAGTGAACTCTTCTTTGATCTTGTCACTCATGTCTGTTTTGAACTTCCTCTGCTTTTATTGGACCGGTGGATGATCGGGGTAGGTGGGCAATTTGTGCACCACCAAGTCCATACTTAATCCGGGCATGTATTCATAGGACCAAGCAAATACGTCCTTGAATTCTAATAGGAGTTGAATCAAGGCGTCTCTAGTATTTTCATCCGCATAGACGTTTATCATGGTTTCTCGAATCTCTTCTTCACTGCCCAAGTTAACGGGTTCTGTTTCGTTTAAATTCGGCTTAGGCTTATTCTCGAATTGTTCTAATTCTCGATTTATTTCCCTAAAAGCCTCTTCTTCGTCATATTCCAGTTCTTGATTCATTATTTCGAGGCTAGACGACGTATTAGGATCAGAGCAGGAAGTCCGCAAGCATGTCATGTTTTTTAAAGCCGCATTATTAAGACTGAAAAAATAAGAAAAATAAACAAAATCAGAGAGAAATAGTAGACGATGAAAACTTGATTTCATTTCATTATATTTTGAACATAGGAGGGTTTACATCGAAATTTAAAGGCAAGAGTTTAAAACTTGAGTTACACCCTGAAATAACTCATAGTGCAGAAAAGATGGCAAAAGCTGAACTACCGAGACTCCTGCCGAACGGGGAATGGAGTAGCCTCCCAGTTTTGCAACTTGGCATCAGGTCCCATATACTGTACTTCGGCAGTGCTGGAGCCCTCTCCTGGTTGGACCATATGGGCCTCATACAACATTTGCCTCATTGCTCCGCATATTTCTTCTATTTCTTCGGCTGTGAAAACCTCTTCTTCTTCTTCTACGTCTTTTGGCTTGGTAAATGATGCGGTGATATGTGGAATTGGCTGAGGCAATACCCAACCATTTTTTTTGCATTGGTCAGCCCATTGTTCATCGTCTGGGGTAGCTTGAAACCCTATGCCGAAGAACTTTTTATTGACAGGAAGGGTGACGGGTTCTTTGATGCCTTGCAAGGACACCCCAAGCCCTTTTCCGGGTGTGTACCCATGTTTGATCATGTCGTTGTCGACCATAATTTATGTGTTTGATAGGAAGGGTTGAGGGCATGGGGTCCCTTCCTTCTGTTGGTCTGCAACCACAATCTCGAAATCATGGTAGACTATGTGCTCGCTGCCCTCTCTTGCTTCCAGGAATGGGGCTAACGGGTCCCTATAAATGGGTTGCTCGTCTTCCCCATGGACCACGATTTCCTGGTCCTCATATTCGAACTTAACCATTTGGTGGAGAGTGGACGGCACTGCCCCTGCCGCATGGATCCAAGGCCTTCCCAAGAGATAATTGTAGGAAGTATCCATATCCATGACCTGGAATGTTACTTCGAAGTCTACAGGGCCGATTGTCAAAACCAGATCAATCTCCCCGATCGTGTCCCTTTTGATACCATCGAATGCACGGACGCACACATTGTTGGGCCTGATTCTTTCAGTCCCGATCTCCATTCTTTGTAAGGTTGATAGAGGGAAAATGTCAACCCCAGACCCACAAACCATCATAACTCTCTTCAAGTAGTAACCCTCACATTTAACAATTAGGTGGAGAGCTTTGTTGTGGGTGGCCCCCTCCGGGGGCAAATCATTCTTGCTGAACGAAATCCAGTCGACCTCAAAAAATCGTTCTGCCATCCTCTCCATTTGTTCGACTGTGGTGTTGGCCGGAACGTATGCTTCGTTGAGGGTTTTGATCAGGATCTTCTTATGCTCACTCGAATTCATCAACAAGGACAGAAGCGAAACCTGGGCGGGGGATTTCCTGAGCTCTTCGATTATGGCGTATTCAGAGGTTCTCATATTCTTGAAGAATTCCTCTGCCTCTCCACCACTGATCGGCCTTTTGGGTGGAAAACGTTTCATCTTGCTTTTGTTTAGCTTTTTCGGATCGAGTTATTTCTCTGAAGAGTTTACATCGCCTGTTTCCGCGGTAATCTCTTTCCCTTTGTATGTCACCACTGTCCCGCGGTAATCCCATGGGACGACAGTAGTATTCTTTATGGGGGTTTGCAACGCGCGGCTAATAACCACGGGCTCATTCAGCATGGGTGAAATTATTGGCCCCCGCGCCGCATACGTCCGCTTTGGGATATATATTTTTGAGTCATTCGTTATTGCCCTGTTGAATTGTAACCTTCTGGGAGGGCTCAAAAAACTTTGCTCTTTCCTGTGTGCTTTGGGAATGTAAAGGACAGCATCTTTAGAGGGTCCCTTGTTTGTCCCAGTTTCAGTCTGTTCCGTGACCTGGGGGACGGGGTCGCTCTTCCTCATCTCCTTGGACGAATTAGGTGTCGTCTTGGGTTTTCTTTCTACATCTGTGATGGTGATGATGGCTTTTAGAGTTGGATCGAAATCCTGGTCCTCGCAAATCATGCCAATGACGGGCCCATGATTGTGGGCGGGTAGTGGATTGTTTGTCACATTGGGAGCTTCTTCGTCCCTTAAAACCACTTTCTTTTGTTCTATAAGATTTTCCACAGCCCTTTTGAGGTTCCAGCAGTCCTCCGTGCCGTGCCCTTCTGCTCCGGAATGATAAGCACAGCTGGTACCCCGTCTAAACGATGGTGATTGGGGATTCTTCCCGTTTGGAGGTATGGATTGCAGGATCCCCATCTGCATCAACTTTGGGAAGAGACTGGAATACGGCTCTCTGATGGGAGTGAAATTAAATCTCCTTGGTCGCTCTCTGGGGTAGGCATTGGAAGGGTAGCTATTTTGAGGCGGGCTTTGATTATATGGAGGTGGGGGACGATGGATATTTTTCGGGGGCAGAGTTCTATTCTGATTGTATTGTTGTGGCGGCCTGGGATGTGGCTGAGCATTCATTACCGCATAGGGAAAAGGGGGCGAAGCATAAGCTGTATCATGGTGAGGGTAATAATGCTGGGAGGCTTTAGGAAATGGGCGTGGGTACTGTCGAGGTTTCCTGACATCGGAAACCATCATGGCCCCTTTTTCTTTCTTTTTCCTGTTGGCCGCAACCCCGGACCCGCTTTGGATAGCCTGAGAGGTTGCTCTTATGGCAGATTGGCTCAGGATACGACCAGTTTTTAAACCGTTCTCCACCATTTCTCCAATTTTAATTGCTTCCGCGAATGGTTTGCCCATGGCGGACATCATATTCTGGAAGTAATCAGCTCCTTGCGCTTGTAGAAAAATGCTCACCATTTCAACCTCATCCATCGGAGGTTTGACCCTGGATGCTTGCTCACGCCATTTGATGGCGTACTCCCTGAAACTCTCTGAGGGTTTCTTTTTGAGATTGGACAGCGAGTTTCTATCGGGAGCGATGTCCACATTGTATTGGAATTATCGGACAAAATCCCGGGCTAAGTCATCCCATATGTGCCAACGGGATATATCCTGGTCCATATACCATTATGATGCAATTCCCGTCAAACTTTCTCCAAAATATGCCATGAGAAGTTCCTCCTTCCCGCCTGCTCCCCTGAGTTAGTTGCAGTATCTTTTCAGGTGGGATATGGGGTCTCCATGCCCGTCGTATCTTTCGAACTTGGGAGTCTTGAACCCGAGAGGCAGATGGACGTGCGGGAACATGCACAAATCTGCGTAGGAGACACTTTTCTGCCCGCTTAACCCTTGTATATTTTTGAGGCTCTGTTCAATACTCCTCATTTTCCGGGTTATTTCTTCATTTTTGAAGCTTTTCTTATCCTGTCCCGAAGTGAACTCGGGCTGAGTTTGTTGGAGATATGCATTGGGAGCAGCATGAGCAGTATCCTTATGGATGGATGGTGTTTGAAATGTGAACGCTGGTGGCTCGAAACTTGGTCCGGAGATAGTTGGTGGGGACGTGGCGGAGATTGGCGGTTCGATAAAAATGTTGGAAGACGCACCAGAAAACAAAGCCTGGGGTCGAACCTCAGAAGGCCTTTTGGCAAAATAAGCCGACATGGTTGGATATCCAAATGGCGTGGTCGGGTAGCTTATGGGGATATTGGACGTCCCTTCTGCCCTTGGGATTATCTCTGGGAATCCCGGAATATTACTAGGTGGTTCCCTACCATTGGACCATGCATCCCACATTTCTAGCATGCGGCAAAGAAGAGCCCTATTTTTTTTTCCGGTGTTGCGGACTCCGATGTTGGGATGGCAGGGTTTAGGTCTTCCACGGTGGAGTTGACGATGGGCAAGTGACATTCAGATGTCATTTCTATTCTCCCCTTCGATCTTGTGAAGTAAGAATGGGAAGCCAGGTTACCGCAAAACCAACCAACTTAATATACCTTTAAGATTGAACCAACAAACGTTAGTTTTAAAAACATAGACAAATTGCCCATCCGGGGTATGCAATGCACCTGATGCTTTTCTATATGTCTTCGCCACAGTTGTGTATTTCATCCCGGCCTTATCTCTTGGTTTGTTTTTCTTTCGATTATTATTTTTTCCTTTCCTTGGTTATTGCGTCTGTTATTTACTTCCTTGTTTGGTTTCCTTTATTATGGTTATGATCGAATCCTGTGTGGATTGCCTACGTATCACGGCGTCGCGTGAATCAGACCATCGCGTTGTTCATGTTAACAAACCCAAAGGGATGCATATATCATTTTCTAAAGGCTTCATTCCAAGAAAAATTCCATTCCTTAAATAAACACTTTTGATTACAGAAAGTTAACAGCCCATTTTTGGAATTACAGAGTTTGAAAGACAGACTTGACACACATTTTCGAAAATATAAAGACTATTGTGGACTCAACATATGACTATGACTAGAAAAGTGAAGTACAGACTCGAAAATATCAAGAATACATTAGTGCTTCCGTTGCTCCAGGGGCCGGTGGGGCATCATTCGGCCTTGCCACGGGCCTGCGTGCTATGTCTTGTCGGAGGCGGTAAAGGTCGTCCATTATCTTATGGACGAAGATCATAATTGCTGAGAAGAAAGTGGTCCGAGTCATATCTTCGCATTCCTGACATTTGGTGACGATGTAGTCAGCTATCTCTTGGACCCTTCGCCTGATAATATCTTTCTCTTGAAGCAGGCGCCCGATCTGTTGGGATCTTGCTTATAAAGTTTGGACATCCTTGTGACTCTATTCTTGCCATTGTTGTAACTCTTTTTTTAACCGAGCCATCATGGCATAGCACTTTTCCCTCTCTATTTTAAACCTTTTCGCCTGTTTGGCCATCTCGTTCTCGACGACGACCAATTTTTCTTTCAAGCCCATGACTTCCTGGTCATATTTCCTTTTTAGCCTCTGAACAAATTTTGTTCTTTCTTCCTCACTCCTTGTTAGTCTTGCCCGAACTTCGGCCAATTCTTCTTCGGCTTTGTCTAACTCATTCCCACAGCTACATACTTTATGCCTCAGGCTGTTGATAAGCCTTTCATTGGTCCTGCTTCTCTCTAGGTTCTCAGCAGCTGTTTTCAGTTCCAGTAANTTCTAAAAACCTGCACTCATTCAAAATTTGACGGACCCTGCCTTCAGGAAATGCAGCTCTTGGGTATAATTCAATGGCTTGTTGGCTTAAATCCTCGTCATGGGCAACACCCTGTTGCCTGCCCAACTGGCGTAGGACCCGGTGCGGAGCATATGTCTGAATGCTTCGCAGGCCCATTAACAGGAGGTAGCAAACCTCAGCAGACATATTGATAACCTCGTTGAGAGGGAGCCATCCGAATGTCCACTCAATTTGGTTGGAAGTCAGTGAGCTCAAGTATGAGTGCCAGGCTTCTGTGCCTTCAGGGAATTGGTGGCCTTTTACTCGAGTACCATGTTCCTCGATGCAGTTCAAACCAGTTAAGTCGTAGTTCATGTAGCCCAGGCGGTGACAGAGGTGTTCGATCAGCCAGATTTGTAGGAGCAGGTTGCACCCCTCGAAGAAATTTCCCCCTGATTGGCAAACTGTCAGAGCACGGTAAATCTCGGCTAAGACTATCGGTATCAGTGTGCCATTGGACTTTTTCATCATGAAGTCTGCTATTCCCACAAGTCTGATGTTTATGCATCCGTTTCTTCTTGGGCAGATCAAGGTACCCAAGAATGCTACCACAAAAGCTAGCCCCCGGCGGGCTTCCTATTTAGCCTGATCTTTGTAAGTCAGACCAGTGTTGTTAGCCTCATAACCCTGTGGATCTCCATAACGTCTGTAAAGAAAGTAGAAATTGCAGAAGCCTTCGGACAAATGTGGGTCTTGGACGTCCCGGCTAATGTCCAACAGATCCAAAAACATGTGGGGAGTCACCGCCCTGGGCGCCACTGGGTACCGACTTCTGAGATTGTCATTGAGACCAGCATACCCCGCTATTTTCTCTATTGTGGGTGTTAATTCAAAGTCTGAAAGTGGAATACATTGTGGGCGGGGTCCCAGAACGGTACTAGAGCCTTGACGATGTCCAACCTCGGCTTGATCTTTAAAAGGCCAGTAAGTTCCCCCAAAGCTTTTATAACAGGATTTCTACTGGTCTCCCCCAAGTTGCTCCACCACATATGGAGTCCCAGATGGATTTCCTCGACTGCTTTGAAGGGGATGTTTTCAACTGTATTCATCCTGCACATTCATTCTTTTTATTAAGACCACAGAAAAATTTTCGAAAAGTGTCATTTTGGGCAAAGGGCTTAAAGAAAATGGACCACCTTTGCGAATACGGCCTTTTAAAGTCGTGTTCGCGAATTGGGTCAAAATTTAAAGACAAAACACAGGTGGCCATTCTTGCAAAACGGCCTTCCGGCGCCCCACTTGGGCGATCAGGCTATAATGGCGTCACCTAATTTTATTTAAGGCTATATCTGTTTGATTTTGAAAAATGGAATTGGACCTGATGAGGGTTTCCTACGTATCTCACGCCAGTGAGAAAGCATAGTTCGGGAAAAATCTTAAAAGTATGCACCCACTCATTTTGTTTTATTTTATTTTTTAGAAATTTTGGCAGAGTTTCAGGATAAAAGCGAGGGTTTTTCAAAATAAGGTAAATTCTCTATACTACCTCACTCTTGTTTTTTCTGCTCATTTTTGGTTTAGCCGGTCGATACACAAGCTGTGACAAATAAATGCATACGTAGCAAATAAAATGCATCAGGGTAGTCTTTTATTTCGGGTACACCTGTCCTAGACGGACCCAACCCCTCTGTTGAGTCCCCTAAGTCAAATACACATGATGCAGATAAGCGTTCCTATTTAGGGATCTGACATGAGGTTTTGTTATTCTAGGTTTTAACCTGGGGTTTTGTTCTATACCAGGCTTACCCGAGCGGACAACTCGAGCCGAGGTCGGGGCAGTGTACCGGGAATACAGAAGCTTCGCCGGCTTTGCAACTTATCCATACCTCGTTCTAAAATTTGGATATGACTCTAACAGAAAAGAAGTCACACGAAGTGCACACTTCCCAGATGATTCAGAAGACTCAGAGAGAAGAGGGTTTCAGCACAATTTTATATACAGTTCATATAATATCAAAGCGATAAAAGCAGCATTTAGCACATTAGGTTCAAATATGTAAAATCATATAATAAAGCCAAATACAACAGTTATTCTAAGCTCGAATTCTTGAACCCTGAACCAGAGATTCTGGGTTCGGGTCCCCAGCAGAGTCGACAGAGCTGTCACACCTCCTTTTTCCTCCACCCCTGGATTAATGAAGGGATAACAAGGGAGTTTTTCCACTTTAAGTGACATTATTCGGATTTGGGATTTATTTTATTTATTTCAGAGTAGCCACCCGGATTTTTGACGATGCTCCGGCACACCGTGTTATTTAAAAATCCCAAACCGAGGAAATTTTTACTCTGTTTTAATTTGTATGCGACCAGAAATCCGAGTAAGGAATTCTGTCAACCCGGGAGAAGGTGTTAGGCATTCCCGAGTTTCGTGATTCTAGCACGGTCGCTTAACTATTAATAGTTGGCCTAATTATCTGATTATTTACATGTTTTAAACCTATTGTGCTTTTTAGCCTTTTTTCATTTTTTGGCCGCTTTTATGAATTTATCTTGACACAAGCCACGATGGTGTGCACTTGTTTGTTTTTGGACACATTATAACTGCGCCACATGAAATACACCCGCGATTACAACATGTGATTTTTATTATGGTTTGAAGTTGAAGACGGGGACATGAGTTGCCACTCCCGAGTGTAGTTTAAGGTAATTTTTGAAGTCACGATCGATTTTTATATCAGATTTCAAACCAAAAGTAACATCTTACCTAATAATATCATCTAAAAATAGTGTACATTAGTCTAAAGACAGTGTTTTATAGGCTATGGCCTCATTTAACCCCGTATGTAACACCTTGGGCCATCCTAGTTGTGACTATTTTTGCAAGAGAAATATTAGTCAGGAAATTCGGTTCTCCATCAAATCTTAAAGGCTTCTACATTCTAATATGCTAAATGGTATCGAATATGTTCATTGAGAAACACATCATATATACACAAACATATAAAACACATTATCTACTGATTTTTCGCTTTGAGTTTGGTAAGTTAGAATCACTTTATTTCCTGGGCCTTTGCAATTTTCTGAAATAACATAAACTCAGGTGGATTTATTAATAATAACCTAGCCCCGTGTTTCTAAGACTAGAACGTATTCGAAGTGTTCCCATGTTGATTTTCAGAAGATATATTTTCGAGATATGAAATGAATTGGAAATAATCTTACTGACTTCTACTTGTATTGAAAATGACTGATTTTTGAAACGAATGCTTTCGAAAAAAATTCAGTAATATTCATTCCAAGTTTTACGCAGGCTGATTTAAGAAAATACAGGTTCTTCTTTTGATTAAACACCTATCAGCACTGTATTACTTCTTATATTAGGACTAGATTAGAAATTCCAAGGGATTGCCTTAGAGGTCAGCATGAACAGTATATATTAAAAAGGCTAAAAATGAATACACAGTCCCATCTTAAATTACAAAGTCCCAGAATGCACAAATGAATAATTACAGTTTTTCTTTTTACAGAAATAAAAAAAAATATACAACCTCTGTAAGAATATTGTTTTGAATATTAAAGAAGGAGCTAACAAAAATCCTAATGGGTTGCTTCTTATCCGGATACTTTACACTTGCAACTCTTCTTTTGTAGTTTCTAATCATCTCAATATAGATGTATAATGCATCTATTAGAGCAAATCTGACCATGACGGGGGTCAGACTTAACTCTATTGATGTGAGATTTTATGATACCAAAGCGGAAACTTTGTGCATTTGCTGAAAAGAATCTAACCATGGAAGGGGTCAGATTCACTCTAATGATGCCACCCTTTTTGACCCTTACAGTCATATCCATATTTCAGCAAGTATTTATTCGAATACTTTGACTGCTCTTGGCTTTTTAGAGAATGAATCAGGCCATTTATGGGCTCGGACTCTTTGCTCTAAAGGCCTTCTTGACTACCTACTTTATACCCTTTAAAGGGTAAATTTCAGCCATTTGTACTATTTTGTGCACTATCATGGAGTAAATTTGACCATTAACAGGTCAAATTCATCTATGCTAGTGCTAATACTAACCTATCTAGAGGTTTGCTTGTTGAATCTCTTTATTGACCAAAGAGACTCAATTGAAAGCATATTTTCTGCACACTTATAGGGAGAACCTGACCATAAAGAAGGTCAAATTCTTCACCTTAGTGCATCCTTATGTTTTAGTATGGAACTATGAATATTTACCATATTTATATACATTTGGCCTGAAATATACAGAATATTTCAACAAAGAAAATACCAACAAAAAAAACGGTATCTATCACATTCGCAGGTTCATTAATATGCTAATAAACACCTATACAGTCACATTTACATAAAGCAGAAGAGATAACCTCATTCATCAATGACAAACTAGTTTAAATCAGGCAGAAGAAGAAGAAGAAGAAGATTCAAGTTCAAGAAATTTCATTAAGAAAAGATGGGTTAATACATACCTTTTTAAGAGTAAAAGCAACAGAAATTTGACCAAATAAAGGTCAAATGCTAAAAAATTGGGGATCAACACAGCAACTAACAGGACTCAAAACCAGCAGTAGAGAAACCCAGACAGTGAGAGCTTGGAAATCCATAAATTGAAGCAAGACAAGCAAGAAAACAGATTTCAAGATAACTCTCAAAAAACCCAGAAAAAACCAGTCAGCTACCACCCAAATTCAAGAATACCAAGACTGAAGAAGACAATATTTTTTCTTCAGATATTTCTATACCTAATCCAGTGTTATTTTTTGTATAGGATTTCTACTATGTGTGTATATGGAATTTCTGTATCTTGATTTTCAACATGGGCTTTTTTTTGTTCAAAAATTAAAATCAAGCAAAGTAAAAAAAAAGTCCAGAATATGTAGAAAGAAAGTCTATTTATAGGCAGCTCAAGGGTGGGGTATGCTTTTGCATATTCCTCATCCATAAAGCTGAAATAGTACATAGGGCAGCTGTTATTCTTATAATTGGGACAACTTCCCCTCTTCTAGAACTTTCCTACCTTAGAAAAGACCTTTTTATCCTTAAGAATCTGATTTCCTAATATATATTTCCCCATGTACCCCTTTGAAGCCCCTATATTTACCATTATGTAACCATGGTGACTTACTTGGGTTATCATTTAACTATATTTAACTGACACTAGCTATGCCCTTTAGATGACAACTAGTTGTTCTTAACTGAGGTTGAGTTAATTAATTAAAGGTTAGTTGATTAAATTCCTAGAGTTAGCTTTCATACTAACTATCTATGTTTAAGTTATTTAATCATCAGTTTAATTAAACTCAATGGAGGTTAGTCAACTCAGTTCTCTTAACTTAGGTTAAATGAATCTGTTTTAGTCCATTAACCTTAAACTAATTGTTTTAAACAGATTTTATTTTTAGTTAAATACTTAAGAAGCTACCTAAGTTAATTTCTAGACTGAAGAAGTTGGAATCATTTAAATGTGAGACTAAGTGAATCAATTGTTATGAAGCTTAGTTAACTCAAGTTCACAATTTAACCTAACTAGTTGTCTTAGATCAATTAATAAAAATAATTAATTTGTTAGACCTGATTAATTAGGGTGCTTAATCTCTACTGATTTTGGACCTGTTTTGAGAATGAGGTTAACTAGGTGTTGGTTAATTCTAACTTATTAAGTTATACTTAACCCTCAATAAAATTAGGAGTCTAGTCTCTTTTTAGGAAGTTAGGTTAGATAATTAGCTTAATTAGTTAATTAGGTTCTTAGAGTTGGTTTATAATTATATGGTTAAATATCCTAGTCTTGATAGGAACCAACGATAGGAAACATATACGCACTAATATAGTAATAAAAATCCTTAGTTAGGTACTAAGCAATGAAATCCATTCAGGTTTTGAATTAATTACATAACTAAACGGAATAAAACTAAAAAGGAAGAAAGAAATAGTTAGCCAAAAGGGACAATGAAAACAGTGGTTAAGCCATTAATTTGTTCATGCTTTTCCGTTATAATACAAAGAAACAGCTAGAAGAGGGGGGATACCCGTGGGAGTTGTTTTGACGGATTTCGGCGGGGTTTAAAAATGAATCAAACCCTCATGAATCAATTACTCTTGTCAAGAGAAATTGACTCATGAAGGTCCGAGTCGTTGGTTGTCTTTTAATCGGCCGGCATAGGAGAGCTAGCGTTTCTGTTTTTCTTAGATCTAAAATCGAGGAGATTTGGGTATTTATTTGGGGAAACCAGTGGTGGGAGGTGATTGAGGGGAGGACGAGGATCATCTGGTGCGAATTTGGGGTTGATCGGAGGGGGTCTGGTGGACGGACGGCGGTGGGGTTTCAGGGGCGGCTAGGGTATAGGTTAGAGGTTGAGAGAGATGAAGGGGATGGGGGCGGCTAGGGTTTAGGTTGGGGTTGGGTTTCAGATCGAATGAGGATATGGGGTGGGGTTTGGACAGTTAAATACTTGTTAGGTAGTTAGTTTCGGACCGTTGGATCAAAATGATCCAACGGCGGAGGTGAATGGAAGACTAAACGGTGTCGTTTGGGTACTGGGTTTGGGCAGGCCAGGTGTAAGGGGTTCGGGCTGGGTTGTCTGAGTGTATAGAAATAGGGGTTGGGCCTGGGTCTTTCTTGGCCGAGGTCCGAATTTGTTTTTTCTTAACTAATTATCTTAATTATTCTAATTAATTAAACTCTACTTTAATCCAAAAATGTAGCAATTAAGTTTAACCCTTATTTCTCATCTATTTACATATTTATTAAGAATAAAATATCCAATTATATATTCTTAATTAAATCTATGATTTATCGAATAAAAAATGATTAATTTTCATAGTAATTAGTTATTAAAGACTATATTACGTTAGGTACTCGTCGTTCTTCTATTATTTAATTTATAATAACTTCATAATTCCTTGATAATGCGAAATTTTAATAATTTTGAAAAAATGAATCATGGATATACAAACAATGCAAGTGATTCACAATTAATTACCGAAAAATCAACAAAAATTCATAAAATCCATTGATTTGTTGGGATTTTTATAGGATGATACGGCGAGTAAAAATCACATGCTCACAACCATAGAATCAAGTACAAAAGAATTACCTCAAAGTGTTTCCCCTTGAATCACTATTCAAAATCTCTCAAAAGCTTCAATCCCGTCTTCAAAAATGGTGGAAATAAACAAAAATTCGCGACGGGTTTAATTTATACCATTCTGACCAGCTAAACTGCAGTTGTGGACACTATTCTCGCACCTGCGGTCCCAGGTGCGCGTCTGCAGAACTCACTTACGCCAAACTTCACACCTGCATTCATCCCTTCGCACCTGCGGGCTCGCAGGTGAGGACCCTTCTCTGCTTCTGCGATAAATCCCCAAGACTTCAATACTCGTACCTGCGACTCGCTTCCGCATCTTCTATGCTCGCACCTGCAGTCCCCTATCCACAGGTGCGGCCACACCAGAACAGTAGCACCAATTGCATTTTTCCAAGTTCAAACTCTCCGATGGCCATCCGAAATCATCCCGAGCCCCTCGGGGCTTCAACCCAAATATACCAACACCTCATAACATCACCTAAACTTAGTCGAACCCTCGAAACACTTAAAACAACATCAAAACACCAAATTAACTCGGAATTCAAGCCTAAGGATTTCTAAATTTCTAAATTCACCAACGATGCCGAAACCAACCAAACCACGTCCGATGACCTGAAATGTTGCACACACACATCACAAACGACACTACGAACCTATTCCAACTCCCGGAATTCCATTCCGACCCCGATATCTAATTTTCCGTTGCCGACTGGAAATCGCCAACAATCCAATTTCGCCAATTCAATCTTAATTCTACCACGGACCTCCGAATAACATTCTGAACCCACTCCTAAGTCCAAAATCATCTAAAAAACTATCCATACCAAAAAAAACAGATTCTGAGATCATTTACTTATAAGTTAACTTCCGATTGACATATCCAACTTAAGAGACTAAGTGTTTAATATCTCTCCAAAAATCACTCCAAACCCGAGCCGACCAACCCAATACAACATAAAACATCTGAACCACACACAATGAAGCAGAAATAGGAGAAACGGGGCCAAAACTCTCGGAACGGCCGATCGGATCGTTACAATTAAATTATTCAGTTAACAAGTTGTAATAATTTAGTATCTTTCTATATCATTATTGTACAATGATTCGGTTTAATATATCAATATCTTTACTATTTCGTTTAAAAAAAATTAAACATAGTAATTCGTTAGTTCTTTAGATCATGAAAATCTGGTTTTGCGAGCTAACTAAACAGTAATCATAATACATTTTCAGGCCCAAAACCAATTGGGTTCATGGAATTGTATTCTAATTCTCTGCTAAATAAAATGAGTTGATGATTTGATTAGAAGACTTTACACCTTAAAGTCTCAAACACAATGATTTTTGAACTTATTACTTTAACAAAGTGTTCTTATAAGAAATAGAAGACTTAGGAAATCAGTAGAAATCTTCTCGAATCAAACAAGATTTTTGACTTAATTTACTCGCGTACCAAACCCCCTTTAGCCTTATATTTTAAAAGATAAATAAAAAATAATTAAATTTGCTATTACATATTTTAGTTTTCAAACTCGTTCAAATGAATACGTATGGGGCCAGAGTCACTTGGACTCATTATCACTAGGCCGAAATCCTCTTTAGATTAATTCCATTCAGTTATTAGTACAATATGCATTTGGGTCAGAGTCACTTGGACTCAATCGTTACCAAGCCCAAATCCTCTTGGATCAAATTCACTTAGTTGCTCTAAAAACATGCACTAGGACAAAGTGTCACTTAGACTCAGTCAGGCCCAAATTCTTTTCAAATTGAATTCAGTAGCTGGTCCAAATAATGGACGATACGCGTCTTGGGCCAGAGTGCAGCCCTTGTCAGGCCCAAAGCCTTTTTAAATATAAATCCATTGGGCAGTTAATACATAATCTGCCCCATTTAATACAAACAAACATATCACATAGTATTTAACCTTTCACATCTGGTTACATGACATAGGGTATTCAGTTTAGAGACACAAGAATAACTTAAGGTACTCATAATCGAATTAATTATTACAATTATGTACACGCACGCGTGACATAGTTGTGATGCCAAAAACAAACCAAGGTACATGTTCGCGTGACCATGGTCAAACATTCTAAGTAAATAAACGCCTTAATCTAATACTTGTAGAGATGCTTTAGGCGGGGGGTTTAAAACTACTCTTGTGATTGCGTATATGTCCGCATGATGTGAGTACGATTCTTTCAAATAAATTCAAGGTACGCGTCCACGCGACATTGACCAAACTTTTTCATAAATAAAATAAGTGACGTGAATTGCGTACACATACGCGTGACACAACGTTTGACACACTAAAACTAAACAAGTATATGTAAGCATAACTCGCATTAAGATAATTCTTTAGTTAACGAGTAATCAAGGTATTAGAAGCGGTAAAAGGTAGAAATGTACTTAGGTTCTAAAAATCGAGTAATTCGATAATTTAATCCAAGTATAAATTTCTAAGAGACCGTGCTAAAACCACGGAACTCGGGAATGCCTAACACCTTTTCTCGGGTTAAAAGAATTCCTTACCTTGTCTTCTGGTTGCGCAGACTTTTAACAGAGTCAAAAATTTTCCTCAATTTGGGATTCTAAATAAATGGTGACTCGGGACACCGTAAATAAATAATTTCGAGTGGCGGCTCTTAAATAAATAAAATAACCCCAATTCGAATAATGTCACTTAAATTAGAAAAACTCCATTATCCCTTTTCGGGAAAAAAAAGGTGTGACAGCTCTGGCGACTCTGCTGGGGATCGAACCTAGAATCTCTGGTTCAGGGTTCAAGAATTCGAGCTTGTTAATATGATTTTTACTTGGCTTTATTGATTGTTGATATACTGTACTTGTAAGCCTAATGTTCTAATTTTCACTCATTTACCTCTTTGATATTATTTGAATTGTATTAAATTGTCTTCTTACGCCTTCCTTCTGAGTCTTATAAAAATGGTGCACACGTTCGTGTGGCCCGCTTTTTCTGTGAGAGGTCATACCAAATAGAAAGAGGATGGATCAGCCACTAGGCCGGGTAGACTTTCGTGCTCCCGGTACATCGCTCCCACCTCAGCTCAAGTTGTCTGCTCGGGTAAGCCAGGTCTAGAATACACCCCTAGGTTTAAACCTAGAATATAAAAGCCTCATGTCGGATCCCTAGTAGGAACGCTTGTCTGTATCACGTGCATTTGACTTAGGGACTCAACACATGGGTTGAGTCCGTCTAGGACAGGTGTACCCGAAATAAAAGACCATCCTAATAGATCTTACCTGCTACATGTGCATTCATTTGTTTCAACTTGTTTGTTGACTCGTTAAGAGAATAAGAACAATAGAAAAACTAAGAGTGAGGTACAATAAAAAATTCATCCTGTTATGAAAACTCCAATATATGAAAATGCCTAGAAACTCTGCCAAAAATTTTGACCAAAAAAAAAGAGAGAAAAAGAAAATGTATTTCACAAATGGAAGTAAGTCAATATCACGTTTTCTCCGATTATGTCAAAATCGACCGAACTACGTGGGTCTGATTCTCACCGGATGTGATATACGTAGGCAAACCTCATCGGTGCCGACCCCAATTCTCCCAACAAAATAATGTAATGAAGTAGGTCTATTGGTCAATAGAGTAAAATTGACCCAACTTCGGTTAAATCTGGCGTCGTTATTGCCGGAATAGCCTTAGAACACTTTACATTGTCGAAGGGTTATTTTCACTAAGAACGGACATGTCTGTCAATAAAGCATCACTTCTCCCATAAAAGTGCCTTACTTAGGCCTCAAAACATTATTCAAAAGTAAGAAGGGGCCACTATTGCAAAGATGACTGTTCTGGTCGATGTTGCACAAATAGCCACCTTTAGGTAATTTTACTTTAAAAATTGAAAATTGGTTCTTGCAAAAAGATTTTGCATGTATGTCTTTCAAACTAGAGTCAACCTTAACCCTACCCGCTCACAGGTAGAGAATGAATACCGTCCAGAATCCACCATTAAATGCAATAGAACAAGCTCCACTACAGCTTCAAATGTGGTGGTATGATTTGGAAAAAGAGGGTCAAAACTGGGTAGTCGAACATCTGGGTGCTCTCACGGATATCATGAAAGTTAAGCCTCGAGATGATCTAATCAAGGCTTTAGTAACTTTTTGGGATCCCGTCGGTAATGTCTTCCACTTCTCAGACTTTGACCTCACTCCCACCTTGGAGGAAATAGAAGGGTATATAGGTTTTGGTCGGGGTTTGAGAAATCAACAGCTTATATTCCCGAGGCCTCTTTCGGTGCGCCACTTCTTTGATATCATGAACATCAGTAAGCAAATAAGAAAGAACTGTGGGTTGTTGCTCATTCTACTTCCTATACTCCAGGTATGGACATCCAGAGGGTTTTGAAACGCATGAAAAAGGGTTGAACAACAAAAAAAGTAAGGTACTTGGAAAATTCATCGTCGTTTTGCCTTCATAATGTCCTTTTTGGGCGTCATGGTCTTCCCGAATGAAAAAAGGACAATTGATATCCGTATGGCTAGAATTGCACAAGTTCTAACTGCCAAGGAGGATCATACACTTGCTCCACTGATATTTTCGGATATCTACGGGGCACTGACATGGTGTAAGTCGGGGCGACATTATTCGAAGGTTGCAATATCCTTTTACAAATATGGATAATCTAATACGTTCGCCATCATCCAAAATTTATGAATTACGACCCAAGCAAGAGAAACTTCCTTGAAATCTATGAAGAAAGAGTAAGAGATTACGACTCTCCGGAAGGGGTTGAAGCTTGGATCGTCCACTTGATAACTTTAAAGGAAAATCAGATTGAGTGGACTTTAGTATGGCTACCGGTGAGGGAAGTCATATATATGTCAGCCACAAAGAAATATTTGCTATTGATGGGCTTGAGAAGTGTCCAACCATATGCACCACAGAGAGTTCTGAGGCAATTAGGAAGATATCAAGTAGTTCCTGAGGATGAAGACATGAGTGTCCAAGTTATTGAGATACACCCCGAGGCCCCACTTCCCGAGGATTTAATCCAACAAATCTGGAATGGTTGCCGATACTTGAAAGAGGATGCTCAAGTACCTGATATTGCTAGAGGTGAAGTATATCCGGGCTATGTCACATGGTTCGAAAAAGGAATTGTATTAATGAGAAGCCATAGCCCGATCCAGAAAGGCCCGCCAAAAGGCCTCACATTCAAGCTTTTGATGACAAAATCAAAGAGTGTTTGGCCTAGGGAGAAAAAGAAAAGAAATATAAGCCACTATCCATGATTTGGAGGAAAAGTTAAGGAACCCTACCTTTGACAATGAATTACAGGGAGAGGTAGCCGAAGGTGAAAAGAGAAAATTAACCCGAGAGAACGAGGCGCTCCGAGCCTAACTCCGAAACATGAATATAGTCGCCGAAACGCCTGTAAGAAGCGAGAGAGATTAAAAGATCATCAACAAAGTAAGAATGAAAGCCCACGACTATTCATATGAATTGATAAAAATCGATTTGCTAGATGCTCAAACAACACTATCTGAGGGAGTAGAAGAACATGCCCACCATTTGAGGCAGAAATATGGCAAAGAAATAGCCATTCTAAAGGAAAAGTTTTTTGCCCTTGGGAATGAAATGGTCCAGCAAACCAAAGATTTTAAGACAGAAAAAGAGCACTTCTATGCACTAATTTTCCAAGTAGAAGAAAGCGTGCAACAGCTACAGGACTAAAATAATACTATCGCACAAGTGTTGGAAGCCCGGGCACAGCAAATTGGCCATCTGATTCAAGAGAAAGGAGTCATCAGAACCAGGATTAAGGAAATAGTTGAGTATGTCGTGATGAAATGTCACGAGTGTGAAGACATGACTAGGTCCATGTTTTTCGCTTTTATGATGACCTTCATCCACCAAGTAATGGATGACTTAGACCGGCTTCAAAAAGACATTGTGCAAAGGCATGCGCATAGACCAGCTAATGCCCCACAGGCTCCAAGAAGACCAGTAGAAGCTATCATGTACTTTTGACTTTCCAGTTTTTGAGTCTATACTTTACGGCTTTTTAGAGTTTTGTTCAAAATTGTTGTGTCGTTTATTTTGAGTCTGTATTGTTTTTCCTTTATAGTCATTAGTACTTTAATTCCCTATAACAAAAATCAAAAAGAGATATTTTTTTAATGAAAAGAAAATGTGCTTTGTTACTTCATACTTATTCCCTGAACTACGTAATGATCTGATTCATGCGGCGTCATGATACGTAGACAATCCACGTAGGATTCGATCATAAACCTAAAGAAAGTGTTTCAGAAAATAAAGAGGGAGACAATAAAGGTGGGATGAAACACACAGCCGTCGTAAAACATTTAGAAAAAAATGTTTAATTGTTTAGGTGCATTGCATCCCCCAATATGTGATTCCCTATGTGTTAAATGTCTCAAACTAACTGATTTGTTGTGTATGCTTTAAAAGAAAAGGTTCTATTTTTAGGTAGTTGGTTTTGTGGTGGTAATTTGGCTTCACACCCTTATTTCACGAGATCTAAAGGAAGTATCGCCATGACCTCAAAAAGTCACCTACCCATCATTGAGCCTGAAAATAGCCAGACATCGGCTATCCCGTAGCCAAAGTCAGCAGCTACTGAGGAAAATAGGAGGCTACGATGCCGCATGCTAGAAATGTGGGACGCATGGTCCAATGACAGGGAGCCACCCAGTACTATCCCTAGATTCTCTGAATTGATCCCTAGGACAGGAGGAACTACCAATATCCCTATCTCTATAACCAACCTATTCAGTCCATTTGGGTACCCTACCATGTCAACTAACTTCACTGGTATGCCTTCTGAGGTTCGCCCCCAGGCACGATCTTCAGGAATATCATATACCGTGTTCACAGCACCACCTGCCTCTAGAATGGAACAACCAACACTGCCTTGACAAAGTTTCGAACCATCAACTTTTACTTTCCAAGCTCCCCAATTCCAATTAGACACTGCTCGGGTTACCCCAAATTCCTATCCTCATCACCAACAATTTCAGTATCCCATAGAACATGAGAGAGCCGTGATGAATCCTGAACAAGTGGAGATAGCACGAAAAATGAAAAGTATCAAGCAAAGCCTCAATAATATGCAGGGCCTAAGTGGCCAAAAAAGCGTTTCCTATGTTGATCTATGCATGTTCCCTCATGTGCATCTACCCGTTGGTTTTAAAATGCCAAAGTTCGAGAAATATGATGGGCATGGAGACCCGATTGCTCACTTGAAGTGGTATTGTAACCAACTGAAGGGTGCTGGTGGAAAATAGGAGCTATTAATGGCCTATTTTGGAGAGAGCTTCACCAGAATTGCTTCTGAGTGGTATATGGACCAAGACATATCCCATTGGCACATATGGGATAACCTGGCTTGGTATTTTGTAGGGAAATTCCAATACAATGTTGATATAGCCCTGGACATTAATTCTTTGACCAACCTAAAAAATAAAGCCTTAGAAGGTTTCTAGGAATACGCTATCCAATGACGTGAACAAGCGGCCAGGGTAAAACCACCAATGAGTGAGGCCTTGATCGTCAGTGTCTTCTTACTGGCCCTAGAGGCTGATTATTTCCAAAATATGATGTCTACCATGGGCAAACCATTCGCGGAGGCCATCAAAATTGGAGAAATGATAGAAAACAGCCTGAAAATCGGCCGCATCTTAATCCAATCAGCTTTAAGAGCTACTTCCCAAGCCATTCAGAGCAGTTTGGGGTGTTTAGCAAGCCGGAAGAAAAAATAAGAAGGATCCATGATGACTTCAAGCTTGAGAAGCTCTCGGCGACCCCGGGATTATTCTGGTCCACCTTCCAGGACCCCGCAACATTATTACCCCACTAGGATGCAGCCTACGCTACGACCCCTCATCCCTATGTAGTAATGAACGCCCAATCATACACTTGGGCACAACAACATTACTATCAAAACAGAGTTCCACCTCCAAGAAACAATCCTCCTCACCCAGATCCGTTTAATCCCCGCCCACCATAGAAGAATTACCAATATAACACCCGTCCCCGTGAAACCCCCAGGAAAACTGATTTCACCCCTATTGGTGAATATTACTCAAGTATCTTCCTAAAATTAGTCCAAATGGGCATGTTGCAGCCTGTACCTCCGAACAGACAGGACCTGGAATCTCTATCTTACAGGCCAGTTACCAGGCACTAAAGATTGTTAGAATCGTAAGAGCAGTCGAGAATCTAATAGAATAGAATCGGGTAGTGTTAAGGGACAAGGAAGTCCCTAATGTAACCAACAACCTGTTACGGGCCCACAACAATGGGTCGGTCATTAGGATGATGTGTGAAGACAAAGAATTCGACCCCGAATTAAAAGTTATTATTGTCATTGCTGATTTAGAGAAGAAACCTAAAGCGGTGGTGAAACAAGTCAGAGATAAGGTAAATTCCACTCCCCAAAATGCATAAAAGGCCGGGGAAACACAGACAGGGGAAGCACCCGCCAGAGAGGCCATTATCTACGTCCCAAGAGCCCCTAGAAATGGACAACTCATGTTAATCCATCCCAAGATATTTGAACAGAGGAGAACCATGAAAATATGCCAAAAATGTATGTACCAAAAGGGACTTATGTGGCACGGAGGCCAACAATTCCACCTAGGCTGGATGATCCTTTGATCATTTGCCGCGTGCCACAAAATCCCGTGAGAGACCTTACATCCATCACTTGGAAATATAACCAGACAGTGGTCACATATAAAGGGAAGGAAGTTAGGGGAGAAGTAAATGAAACAAACCAATCTGGGAAGTATCACAACCCAGAAGAATTGAACAAAACCAAGAACAAGCGCTTTCTCCTCAAAAAGCTAGTTACTGCTGAAGAAGCGGAGAAATTTTTCCGGAAGATGAAAACCTTAGAATATGTTGTAATTGATCAACTTAGAAAGGATCCCTCCCAGGTTTCACTTGTGTCCCTACTGATGAGCTCAAAAGAACACCAGAAGGTGCTTCTAAAGATGTTTAATGAAGTGTATGTTCCAATTGAGACCACGGTTGAGCAGTTTGAAAGAATGGCAGAGCAATTTTTCGAGGTCAACCGAATCTCCTTTAGCTGAAATAACTTGCCTCCAGAAGGAGATGGTCACAACAAAGCCCTCCATTTCACCGTCAAGTGTGAAGGATATTATGTTAAAAGGGTCATGTTGGACGGTGGGTCTGGAGTTGACATTTGACCTCTATCAACATTACAGAGGATGGAAATTGGGACAGAGAGGATCAGACCAAACAATGTTTGTGTGCGTGCTTTCGACGGTGTCAAACGGGATACAATAGGGGAAGTTGACTTGATCCTAACCATTAGCGCCGTAGATTTTGAAGTAACATTCCAAGTTCTGGACATGGACACTTCCTATAACTTTCTCCTAGGAAGACCATATATCTATGATGGGGGAGCCGTGCCCTTTACTCTCCATCAAATGGTCAAGTTCAAACATGAAAACCAACTAATAGTTGTCCACGTAGAGGATGAACAGTCAATTTACAGGGACCCATCAGTTCCATGTCTCGAAGCAAGAGAGGGAAGTGAGCCACTTCGTCTACCAAGCCTTTGAAATTGTGGTGGCCGACCAGTGCGAAGAAGGAACCCCATATCCTCAACCCTGCTTATCAAATCATCAATCATGGTTTCCTGTGAAATGATCAAACATGGTTACAAGCCCATGAAAGGGCTCGGGGTATCCTTACAAGGCCTCACAGAACCCGTCACCTTGATTGCCAACAAGAAGTTCTTTGGTATAGTTTTCCAAGCTACCCATGCCAACAAAAAATGGGCCAATGAACGTAAGAAAAATGGGTGGGTCTTGCCTCAGCCAATCCCCGCACCTCGTCAGGTTGTTTGTTAAGCCGGGATATATAAAAGAAGAAGAAGAGGCCTTCACGTCTGAAGAAATTGAGGACACTTGTGAAGCAATGAGGCAAATGCTCTACGAAGTCCACATGGTCCAACCGGGCGAAGGCTCGAGCAATACTGAGGTGCAACACATGGGGCCTAATGCTAAACTGCAAAACTGGAAAGCTTCTACATTCCTAGTTAGGCGGGAATCCCGGTAGTTCAGTCTTGCCATCTTTTCTGCATTCCGAGTTATTTCAGGGTGTAACTCGAATGTTTTTAGTTTTGTTGTCTTTTAAATTCCGACGTAAACCCTCCTATCTTCAAATTCAATGAAATAAAATCAAAAATTTCATCGTCCATGAATCTTTTTCTATTATTCTTTCTGATTTTTCTACTTTTCTTATCTTTCTCTTTTCAATTCTAATAATGCAGACTTAAATAACATGACATGCTTGCGGACATCATGCCCAGATCCTAAAATGATGCCTAACTGTGAAATAATGAATCAAGAACCAGAATATGATGACGATGAGGCTTTTAGGGAAATAAATCAAGAATTGGATCAATTTGAAAATAAGCCTAAGACAAACCTAAATGAAACCAAGCCAGTTAATTTGGGCAGTTCGGAAGAGATCGGAGAGACCATGATAAGCATTCACGCCGAGGAAAAAACTAGAGATGCATTGATCCAACTCTTGTTTGAATTTAAAGACATGTTTGCCAGGTCTTACGATGATATGCCAAGACTGAGATTCGATTTAGTGGTACATAAATTGCCAACGTATCCCAGTTGTCCACCTATCCAACAAAAGCAAAGAAAATTCAAAACAGATAACAACATAAGATTAAAGAAGAGGTTACCAAACAATTAAAAGTCGGTGTAATCCGAGTAGTCCGATATACCACATGGTTGGCCAATGTAGTCCCAGTACCAAAAAGGACGGGAGGATCCGATTATGTGTGGACTATAGAGATTTGAACAAAGCAAGCCCTAAGGAAAACTTCCCGTTACCAAACATCCACATCCTTGTCGACAACTGTGCCAAACATGAGATACAATCTTTTGTTGATTGTTATGCTAGGTATCACCAAGTCCTAATGGATGAAGAAGATGCAGAAAAGACAGTTTTCACCACACCATGGGGCACATATTGTTACAGGGTCATGCCATTTGGTCTGAAAAACTCCGGGGAAACTTACATGAGAGTTATGCCCGCCCACTTCCATGACATGATGCACCAAGAAATTGAGGTATACGTAGATGCTATGATCATTAAATCTAGAACACAAGAAGGCCATGTGTGAGATCTGAGAAAATTCTTTGAGCGTTTGCGCATGTATGACTTGAATTTAACCCAGCTAAATGTGCATTCAGGGTTCCATCTGGGAAACTTTTGGGGTTTATAGTCAGTCAGAGGGGTATTGAATTAGATCCAACAAAGATAAAATCTATACGAGTACCACCTCTGAAAACTAAGAAAGAGGTCATGAGTTTGCTGGGAAGGTTTAATTTCATCAGTAGGTTCATCGCTCAGCTTACTACCACATGTGAGCCCATATTTAAGCTGCTAAAGAAAAACGCGGCGATTAAATGGACAGATGAGTGTCAAGAAGCTTTTGACAAAATCAAAGAATATTTGTCAAGTCCACCGGTGTTGGTTCCGCCTGAGCCTAGAAGACCTTTGTTCTTGTACTTGACGGTCTTGGAAAATTCTTTTGGTTTTGTTATCGGGAAACATGATGCGACTGAGAAGAAAGAGCAAGATATAAACTATTTGAGTAAAAAATTTACTGGTTATGAAGCCAAGTACACTTTGCTGGAAAGAACTTGTTGTGCCTTAACTTGGGTCGCTCAAAATCTTAGGCATTATTTGTTGACCTATACCACGTATCTCATAACCAGATTGGACCCTCTAAAGTACATATTCCAAAAACCGATTCCCACGGGAAGGCTATCAAAATGGCAAATCCTACTCACAGAGTTCGACATTGTCTATGTCACCCGCACGGAAATGAAAGCCCAAGCCTTAGCTGAGAACCCATTTGATGATGAATACAACCCTTAAGCACTTATTTCCCAAACAAGGAAGTAAATTCAGTTGGAATAATTACAGAAGACACTAAGACTTGGAAATTGTTCTTTGATGGAGCCGTGAATGCAAATGGCATTTGGATTGGGGAAATTTTGATTTTTCCCACTGGTCAGCACTATCCGGCTATAGCCTGACTTCGATTCTTCTGTACGAATAATACTGTTGAATATGAAGCTTGCATCATGGGCATGAACATGACAATTGATATAGATATGGAAGAACTATTAATCATGGGATCAAGCTTATCCCATATAGACAACATGTGGAATATCTCAGCAAACGGTTCAAATCCGTTGAATTCAGGTATATTCCTCGATTCCACAATGAATTAGTTGATGCACTAGCTACCTTAGCTGCAATGCTGCCATATCCAGGAAATGTCCATATTAACCCACTGGAGATTCAAGTACGAGAAATACATTGTTATTACAACACGGTTGAAGTAGAACCAGATGTCCAACCATGGTACCATGATATTAAAAGGTTCCTGAAAACAAAAGAATACCCCGAGCAAGCCAATGGAGACCAAAAGAGAACCATTAGAAGGCTTGCCATCAGTTTCTTCTTAAGCGGAGAAGTGTTGTATAAGAGAACTCCAGATCTGAATCTTTTAAGATGTATAGATTCTAAAGAAGCTGAAAAGATCATGAACGAAGTGCATTCGGGAATATGTTGGCCCCATATGAATGGATATGTCCTTGCAAAGAAAATCCTGCGGGCAGGTTATTACTGGATGACCATGGGAAAAGATTGCTTCTGTCTTGTCTGGAAGTGCCATCAATGTCAGATACACGGTGACCTAATTCATGCACCACCTTCAGAGTTGCATCCTATGTCAGAACCTTTGCCGTTTGTTGCTTGGGGTATGGATTTTATTGGGCCGACCGAACCGAAAGCCTCAAACGGGCACAGATTCATCTTGGTTGCCATTGATTATTTCACAAAGTGGGTCGAAGCAATCACTTTCAAAGCCGTTACCAAGAAAGCAGTGGTGGACTTTGTACATTCCATCATTATCTATCATTTTTGGTATTCCAAAAACTATCATTATCGACAACGCTGCAAATCTGAACAGACACTTGATGAGAGAGGTATACGAGCAGTTTAAAATTACGCATCACAATTCTACCCCTTACCGACCCAAATCCAATGGCATCGTTGAAGCGACAAACAAAAACATCAAGAAGATCCTCAGAATATTATCCAAAGTTCTAGACAATGGCATGAGAAGTTGCATTTTGCATTAATGGGATATCGCACATCCGTGCGCACATCAGTTGGGGCTACGCCTTACTTATTGGTTTATTGCACTGAAGTCGTAACACCTAGAGAAATCGAAATTCCCTCTCTTCGAATCATTGTTTAAGATGAGATCGAGGATGATGAATGGGTAAAAACCCGGCTGGAACAATTAACTATAATTGATGAAAAATGGATGGCCGCGGTTTGTCACGGGAAGTTGTACCAACAAAGAATAGCCTGCGCTTAAAACAAGAAAGTGGGGCCTAAAAACTTTGAAGTGGGACAACCCGTTCTAAGGCGTATTCTCCCGCATCATGAGGAAGCAAAAGGAAAGTTCGCTCCAAATTGGAAAGGTCCAGACATTATAAGGAAACTATTTCCAAAAGGGGCATTGTACTTCGGAGATATTGAAGTAAATGACCCTGAAACAACTGTCAATGCAGATGCAGTCAAAAGGTATTATGTTTAACCCCTTTCACGGCCTTAATACTCTTCGATTGGGATGACGAAGGCTTTCATTCTTGCTACCCAAAGACTATCAACCTTTTGTAAACCCTTTGAGCCGGTTACTCTTCTTTGATTAGCCTCTTTTGAACCTGAAAATTCGATGTAAAAAAAAAAGTCAAAATCAATCAAAACAAAAACAAAATGTTTCCTTGAACTATGTTCGACTTGATTCCGAAAGAATACATAGGTAGCCTCACTCTGGGGTTCAGTCACACCAAAATAAAAATTCATATTTCCCTAAAAGTTGAAACCGAGGCAGAATCTATTATGGTTCGGCAATAGTTTCACCCGAAAGGTTCCAAAGTTGTAATTCAATCCAAATTCTTTTTACCCAAATCCTGTTCAAGTCCTTCCGATCAATTGTTAAAGGTTTCCAAGATTGAGGGATACAGTTACTTGGATCTGATACAACCAAATGAGAGAAATAAAATGAGAGAGTCTTATAGCTGAAAACCCACACGGGCACCATACGGCGATGGTAAGCAAAGAAATTGAAAATGAGAGAGTCTCGTTAGTGAAAACTTGCAAAGAGCACTACAAAGTGATGGTGAGAAGAGAAATGAGAGAGGTTAGTTGGTTAAAACCCACAAAGGGCACCACTGATCAAAAAAAAGGATAATTGGTCACTGGCATGGACACCATCCTGGGCAAGGTTTCTCAATTTTAAGGTATAAGCTATGATGGATTTCTGAGAGTTGGGAGGTTCGCATAGATAGGACATCCAGTCCAAAAGGCATGTCATGTTCATTGAAGTCCGCATACACTCCAGATAAATCTTTCTTTTCTTTCCCCGAAAGGGATACCTCTTGTCTAAATTCATTTGTCCATTCCATTGTTTGTTTTTCTTTCAATCCCTTTCGGTCTAATTCTATTCTAAATTGATACAAAGAAAGGATGGAAAGACTGATGTACAAGGTTCTCATTTGATACAAGCTAGTACGCAAAAAGCGCCCAGCCTCGGCAGGCGCATCGAGTCGACCTCGACTGGACATGATGGCTGATGCTTTGAAATCAAGAATTCCTGAAAGGAAAGGGATCTAAAGTCAAATGCCACAAAGGCAAAATAAAGTTAAAGAAGGTTAAATCCAACATGATTGACCGTCCCGATAAAGTCTTGGAAAAGTCAAGATCTCCAGGGTTAGAAATAAAACCAATCCCCAGCGAGCAAACAAGCAGTTGAGATCTTCGTCAATAGGACGGGCCAAAATCAAGTGGCCTAGATGATCAAGGCCACAAAATCAACCACCGTTTCAAACTGAAAAATTGTTCTTTGTTTGAAGAAAATAGGAAACAGGTTCAACCCAAAAGCAACCTGGCAAAAGCAGGGGCAACCAAAAAGAAATTGCGCAAGTGCTAGAAGCAACTTTGTAAGAACAACTTCAAAAGGGAAGTCTCCTCCGAATTCTTTCTCGCATTCACTTATTCTCGGAAAATAAAAGAAGAAAAGAAGTAATGATGTTGAAAATGATTCAAAACCACGATAGTATAGGGTGTCTAATACCTAGATACATCCTCTCCAACATAGGGTCTCGGTCCCTAGTTGATGCCAGCATAACCTGATGACTTTCCAACATAAGGTCCTACTCCATAGTTGATGCTAGCAAAACCTGATGACTTTCCAACATAGGGTCCCACTCCCTTGTTGATGTCAGCATAACCTGATGACTTTTCAACATAGGGTCTCACTCCCTAGTTGATGCCAACATAACCTGATGACTTTCCAACGTAGGGTCCCACTCCCCAGTTGATGCACGCATAAACTGATGACTTGCCAATGTAGGGTCCCAATCCCTAGTTGATGCCAGCATAACCAGATGACTTTTCAACATAGGGTCCCACTCCCTAGTTGATACCAGCATAAACTGATGACTTTCCAACATAGGGTCTCACTCCCTAGTTGATGTCAACATAACTTGATGACTTTCCAACATAGGGTCCCACTCCCTAATTGATGCCAGCATAACTTGATGCCATCATAACTTGATGCCAGCATAGGGTCTCCACTCCTTAGTTGATGCCAGCATAGGGTCGCCATTCCCTAGTTCATGCCAACATATAGTCTCCAATCCCAGTTTGATGCCAGTATAACCTGATGCCAACATAGGGTCTCCACGCCCTAGTTGATGCCAATATAGGGCCTCCACTCCCTAGTTTATGCCAGCATAACCTGATGCCAACATAGGTCTTCATTCCCTAGTTTATGCCAATATAAGGTCTCCACACCCTAGTTGATTACTTTCCGACATAGGGTCTCCAATCCCTGGTTGATTTTATTTGAGACATAGGGTCTCTACTCCCTAGTCTACGTTTCCTCTAGGTACACCACTCCCACCCTTTTTATCGCTTTCAATAATGAAGTAGTATAGAATTTTGTTACAATAACTCACGAAATTTTCCTAGTGAAAACTGGGGCAGAAAAATTTCGTTCATTTGTCTTGATGCATGAGAAGGTTATACCTCGAGGCACAGGGTTCGAGACAACCAAAAGAAGAAGTCTCAATCGAGAATAAAAGAAAAGAAGAAAAGAAAAGAGTTGAACCAAAAGTGTAGAACCGGAGAAAAGATATGGATTATTCAAGACATGATTGAAGTCACAAGCTTTTCATGTCCCGTATTGATCCGAAAAGCTGAAGAAGAATGAACTAGCACCTGCAGCTAACAAGCATCAAGATTCATATCAGAGTCTGCATCAAGAACTATCCAAGACTCAAGATCAAGCTTCAGAAAATTTATAGATATGAATCTTGTAAATCATAGCCGATAGGTTTAGTTAGTCTTTTTCATTTTGACGTTGGTGTAATAAGGGGTTCAGTAGCAGTAACAGCAACAACAACAGTGAAATCACTGCTTCCCAGTAGTCCTATCTACCAAAACTTCCAGAACTACACTGACATGATTCCTTTATAATCAAAGATATGTAGGAAACCTTTGAAGCAAGGTTTGGTCAAACTTTTTCAAAATGTTTCCCATGGAGTATCAAAACGGGTAAAAATTTATTCATGACCGCGCACTTTATCTATGCCCGAAAACTCTTCGTGTTTTCGAGCAAAGAGGGGCAGATGTGAGCATGTAATTTTTACCCTACAAAAATATTCTTACAAAATTAATAAATAAATTATTCCTATTTATTTTTAGATTTTTTTAGGATTTTTGGTAATTATTTGAAATTATTTGCATTTAATTGCACTTTTCATTATTGAAGTCATGAAAAATAACAAAAACTATTTAAATCTTCATCATACTGCATTATTATGTTTTTAATTTAATTTAATACCTAATTACATAATTTAATTATATTATTAAAAGAAAATCACAAAAATTGTTTGTTTTTGATATTTTTTAGTTTTAGTGTTAAATTAGTAATTTTTCTTTTAACAATTTAATATTGACTAATTATTTAATTAATAAAAAGGGATAATTAGTTTAATTTTACAATTTAAAATGATTTAGTACTTAATTTAGGATTTAATTCAACAATTAGTTTTTTTTAAAAGTTACTTAAGCAAAATGGGTTTAGAGACACTTTGGCCGGACTGGGACAGTGCTTAAACCATCCCAATCCCAAAATTCAAAAAAAATACCTAAGCTCAATACCCCCTAAACCGGTCCATCCCTTCAATAAATTAAACGGCATCATTTAAGTGTCAGGCAATTTTGGTCGTTGATCTTCAATAGATCCAACGGTCGGGAACTGGCCTGCCATTTGACATATATGTCCTAACCCCTTCCTACC